>CAUYON010149108.1:0-39948 GCA_963573935.1 Arctocebus calabarensis
AAATGCAGAGGTAAATACAACAGAATTCCTTTCTGGGTGGGAACTAAGACATGTATACCAGTAACACTATACAGTGGAGAACTTGATAAACACAATGCAAAGATGCAACTATTAGGATATAGCAAAGGGAGAAATAAGCAACTACCACGTCCCACAGTAAGCGCTTCTAGTTGACATTTACCACTTTTTTTTTTAATTTCTCTTTTTTTTTTTTTTTTTTGCAGTTTTGGCCAGGGCTGGGTTTGAACACGCCACCTCCATTATATGAAGCCGACGCCCTACTCCTTGAGCCACAGGCGCAGCTCAATACTTTATGTTCTTAAAAAAAAAAAAAGTAAATGCTAGACTATGTTTTTCCTATGCACCATTTAATTTCTTTTATGTTCTTACCAAATTCCCCATTCAAATTCTTTCAGGAAAATAATATAGTGGTCTCCACTACTGTACCCCTTACTGTGCCAGTTGGAGAGTTTAAAATACTCATCAATAGAGGATGCTATGTGGTTTATGAGCATGGCTGTAAGCATATGTTTCCCACAGTTGCTGTAACAAATTACCATAACCTTGGTGGCTTAAAATAATAGCAATTTATTCTCTCATGGTTCTGGAGGCATGAGAAATCTAAAATCTATGGATTCGAACCTTATATTTTGGCCAGGCATGGTGGGTCATGCCTGTAATCCTAACAATGGAGGGGTTGAGGCAGGTGGATTGCCTGAGCTCATGAAGTATCAAAACCAGCCTGAGCCAGAGCAAGACCTTATCTCTAAAAACAAATAGCTGAGCGGGCAGCACCTGTGGCTCATCGAGTAGGGCGCCGGCCCCATATACCGAAGGTGGCAGGTTCTAACCCGGCCTCGGCCGACCTGCAAAACAAAAAACTAGTGGGGCATTGTGGCGGGCATCTGTAGTCCCACGTACTCCGGAGGCTGAGGCAAGAGAATCGCCTAAGCCCAGGAGTTGGAGGTTGCTGTGAGCTGTGTGATGCCATGGTACTCTACCGAGGGCGATAAAGTGAGACTCTGTCTCTACAGAAAAAAAGTAGCTGAGCATTGTGGCAATGTAGTCCCAGCTACGTGGGACACTGGGCAAGAGAACTGCTTGAGCCCAAGAGTTTGAGGTTTTTGTGGACTCCATGGCACTTTACCCAGGGCAACAAAGTGAGACTATGTCTCAAAAAAAAGAACCTCATATTTCTAAGAGGCTATTATTCAGCCTATTATTTGGGACCATCTACTTTGGGAACAAGTGGATCACAAGAGGCCCTTTTAATAAATGGTAGAGTTGTAAAGTGGGCGAGTCTAACATACAACAATACTGAGCCTCATTGTAAATGCACATTAGTAAAGGCCTTGTATACCTAGCAAACAAATTGCTGTTCTCAGTGTACTTTGGGAGCATAATAATATTTCTCTGGCATAAAAACCATTTCACCCACAACACAAACAGATGGTACAGAGGTGGGAGGACCAAACCTCACCCAACACTCCCTCACTGCCCCATCCAGTGACCTCATACACAGAGAAACAGTCCTGCCTCCCTGGTCTGTGGGATAAATGGAAGCCCTGCCCCACCCCCAACCACATCTGCAGAAGAGAAAAGTAGCAAAAAGCTCTGTCAGTCAAAAACTCTGAGAAACCGGTCAGGAGGGGTGGCTTAGGCCTGTAATCCTACCGCTCTGGAAGGAAAGAGGCTTAAGCTCAGGAGTTCAAGACCAGTCTGAGCAAGACCGACACTCTAAAATTGAAAAAACTAGCTAGGCATGGTGCACACGCCTATAGACCCAGCTACCATGGAGGCTGAAGCAGGAGGACTGCCTGAGCCCAAGAGTCTGGGGTTGCTGTGAGCTATTATGCCACTGCGCTCTACCAAGGGCGACAGAGTGAAACTGTCTCAAAAACAAAAAAGGGCGGCACCTGTGGTTCAAAGGAGTGGGTGCCGGTCCCCTATACTGGAGGTAGTGGGTTCAAACCCAGCCCTGGCCAAAAACTGCAAAAACAAACAAACAAACCCTGAGAAACAGACGACCTCACCTTGGAGCACAGCATGATCCACCAGCAAAAAGCTGGCCCTGCCGAAGGGACTCAGACCCTCAACAAAGCTGGGAGCGGAGCGGGGCAGAGTCTTGGGGACAAGGGTGGGGACTTTGGAGAACGCCCGAGGTTTCTACTGATGCTGATCACGGGGGAAACGCAGACGCCTAAAGTCAACTGGGCACCACTGACGGGGCCCCGCACGCCGGTTAATCTGACGGTCTCAGGAGGGCCGACAGGCCGGTACTGTCCCAGGCCAGGCCTTCCTCTTTTGAGCCGGGTCTTCCCCATCGCCCACTCGCCCCCGACGCGGGCGGGAACAGGAGCAGCAGCCTCTGGGGGACCGCACCGCCGGGTGTCCCCACAAACCAAATAACTTCGCACACTTCCCGTGGTCTTCAAGTTTGACCGCCACCGTCCCCGGAGGCTCCGCTATCCCCGAAAACAGAGGCAGCGCAGCCCGGGACGCCAACAATTTATGGTACATCTCCTATGCGCCAAACGCAAGGCGCTGGAAGGGTCCAGAAATGAGCACGACCCAGCCCGCCCGGCCCGCCTCCCCTGTACCTGCGACCGACACCTAATCCTAAGACACCCGCCGCATCTCCGCGGGGCGCCGGCGGGCTGGGCGGCGGGGACCGGGCGGCTCCCCACTGTCCGCCCCGAGGCCCCGCGGCGCGGTGGCGGCTGCTCCTCGTCCGCGGCGGCGCCGGATGCTGCCCCGCCCCCACCTGCCCGTGCCCGCGGCGCTCCGGCTCCGGCGGCTCCCGCGGGCCGCGTCGGGGTGGGCGACCGTTGGCAGGCTCCGAGGGTCGGCGCGGGAGAAGCGGAGCGAGGGCCGGAGGCGCGGGGCAACCGAGCCACGCCGTCGCCCGGGGCAACCGAGCGCCCGGTCCCCCGCCGCCCGGGGCCCGGCCCCACCCCGGAGACCACCCGCACCCGCTGCTCACACGCCCTCCCCCCTGCCCCTCCAGAGCCCCCCAGGCCACTCGCAGCTGTCCCCAAAGTGACCTTCCCAGACACGCTGACCCGCGTACATCCCATCTCTGTTTTGGTTTGTTTGTTTGTTTCTTGAGACAGAGTCTCACTGTGTCGCCCTGGTTAGAGTGCCGAGGCGTCACAGCTCACAGCAACCTCAGACTCTTGGGCTTAAGCGAGTCTCTTGCCTGAGCCTCCCAGTGGCCGGGACTCCAGGTGCCCGTCCAACGCCCGGCTATTTTTTGTTGCAGCTGTGGTTGTTGTTTAGCGGGCCTGGGCCGGTTCGACTCTGCTAGGCTCGGTGTCTGTGACGGCGCCGTAACCCACACGCCCCATCTCTTACCTCTGCCCAAAGAGTCAAGCCCCTCCTGGGCGTCGCCCGCGCGGCCCTCACGCTGCCTCGCCCTCTGACACCCCTGCATTCCCCTCGGAGCCCCTGAGGTAGCAGGGCCCACCCCTACAGTAGCTCTGCCGGTGCTGACGGAAGTTGTCAAGGTTCCAGGGTGTTCTTAGGGCAGCCGACCCTTCTGCCCCCAGTGCCCTCCGCCCAGCTCCAGTCCCCTGTGTCCTCTCCAAAGTAGAATTTATCGGATTTGATGTTACACTCAGACTTCCGGGTGCTGCCCAAACTATGGATGGACAGGAAGGAATCCAGACAGGCTGGAATCTGATACATGCTAACACGTTATATGGAAACTACAGCAAACAACCTTTTATGTATAAATTGATTAAAATAGTAATGTTAATAAATCCAGCTCGGCGCCTGTGGCACAGTGGTTACAGCGCCAGCCACATACACTGAGGGTGTTGGGTTCGAACTCGGTCCCGGCCAGCTAAACAACAATGGCGACTGCAACAAAAAAATAGCCTGGCGGGTGCCTGTAGTCTCAGCTACTTGGGAGGCTGATGCAAGAGAATTGATGCAAGAGAATCGCTTAGGCCCAAGAGTTTGAGGTTGCTGTGAGCTGTGACACCACAGCGCTCTACCCAGGGCCACATAGTGAGACTCTGTCTCAAAATATATATATATATATATATCCTGTATTATATAATGTAAGCACACGTTTTAATAGAACTAGTACTAACTGCCACTGAAGATTGCATTTATCATAAATATAATTTAAATCAATGCATTTATGGGCTGGGATTCACCTATGCACTTGATCTTAGCCAAAAGGCGGAGAAGTAATGGGATTACCTACAGAATCAAGCATTTTAAAGGAAATGAAAATGTCTGTATTAAATAGAAAGGTAAATGGTTTAGTTCTGTGGTCAGACAAAAAGTAATGTTTAATTATTTTGTTTTAATCTCTTTTTTCCTAGCGAAGCATAAGTGTGTCCCTACGGCATGAAAATACTTATTTATTTATTTATTTTTGCGGTTTCTGGCCCGGGGCTGGGTTATGGCCCTCCAGCATATGGGGCTGGCACCCTACTCCTTTGAGCCTTAGGCGACACCATGAAAATACTTTTTTTACGTAATAATTGATTTCCATAGGTGTCTCATTTTGTGTTTGTACCCTCACACAAAAAAGAGTTGGTTTTTTTTAGTCTTTTTTTTTTTTAATTAAATCATAGCTGTGTACATTAATGCAATCATGGAGTACAATGTGCTGGTTTCATATACAATCTGAAATATTTTCATCAAAGTGGTTAACATAGCATTCATAGCATTTTGTTAGAGTTTTTTTTTTTTAATTTCCGATTGACATGAGGGTACAAATGTTTAGGTTACACTGTTTTTGTTTCTAAGGTAAAGTTCAAGTTGTAGTTGAACCCTTTACCCAGAGGGTGTGGTGTGTGTACCCTAACATTGTACACAGTAGGTGAGAACTTTTGGATCACCCTCCTTCCTATCCTTTCTCCCTTACCCCCTTTTAAAGTCTTTACTGAAAAGATTGTGTGAATGAAAGTAGGATTAAATTATTTAAATCACATATGTATGAAAAATGTGTCTGACTTTATTATAAAATTCCTTACATTTTTGAAGTGTCTTACAATAATATTACTACTTCACAATATTAAAAAAACATCGAATTAGGGCTGGGTGTGGTGGCTCACACCTATAATCCTAGCACTCTGGGAGCTAAGGCAGGTGGATTACTTGAGCTCAGGAGTTGGAAATGAGTCTGAGCAAGAGTGAGACCCTGGCTCTACCAAAAATAGAAAAGCCAGCGGAGCCTTGTGACTGGTGTCTTTAGTCCCAGCTACTTGGGAGGCTGAGGTAGGAGGATTGCTTAAGCCCAAGAATTTGAGGTTGCTGTGAGCTATGACGATGCTGCAGCACTCTACCAACAGTGACAGAGAGAGACTCTTAATCTCAAAAAAATAATAAAGTAAAACATTGAATTAAAAATAGCTGCTTAGGCTCGGCTCCCATAGCTCAGTGGTTAGGATGCTGGCCACATACAGTAACGCTAGCGGGTTTGAACCCAGCCTGGACCTGCTAATCAACAATGACAACTGCAACAACAACAACAAAAAAAGCCAGGCATTGTGAGGGTACTGTAGGACCAGCTACTTGGGAGGCTGAGGCAAGAGAATGGGATGAACATGTGCAGGTGGCGGGGCGGGGGGATGGGCGGTGGTTCTGGTCATACGGGGCCCAAGTCCACACCAAAGTCCAAGATGGATTTACATCATCTCCCTTCGATGTGCTGGGCACTTAGGGAGATACAAAGGAGCTTTAATTTTTGCCTATAAAGGACCATCATGTCCTCTCTAATGCTGCCTTTCTGAATGGCAGCTGGCCTATGGGTGCATTCAGTGAGGAAGACTTACTTAACCATGGAACCCAGGCCTGGTCTGAGTTTTGGCAGCTAGCGCGGGCAAGCCATTTGATCTTTTGGAGCATTATTATTTTCATCTGCAAAATGTTAGACATAGTAATTACCTAAAGAGGCTTTTCTAACTGGAGAAAAAAAAAACACTATGATTCTATAAAATTGAACCATATAATTTTAACTTAGTACAAAACCTTTTTTTTTTTTAAGAGACAGAACAGAGTCTCATTTTATCACCCTCAGTAGAGTGCTTTGACTTCACAGCTCACAGCAACCTCCAGCTTCTAGGCATAGGCAAATCTCTTATCTCAGCCTCCTGAGTAACTGGGACTACAGGCAGCGCCACAACGCTGGGCTATTTTTTTGTTGCAGTTCGGCCAGGGCAGGGTTTGAACCCACCACCCTTGATATATGGGGCTGGCGCCCTACTCACTGAGCCACAGGCACCGCCCAGTACAAAAACTTTTTTTTTTTTTTGAGACAGAGCCTCAAGCTGTCACCCTGGATAGAGTGCTGTGGCATCACAGCTCACAGCAATCTCCAACTCCTGGGCTTAGGCGATTCTCTTGCCTCAGCCTCCCAAGTACAGGCGCCCGCCACAATGCCCAGGAAAAACTTTTTTAAAAAATGTTTTAATAGTCAGAAAAACCCTTCTGACAGCATATACATGATGTATTTGTAGGGTCACTTAAAATTTAATTAACAATTTGGTTAATTTAAAAAAAAAATCTTTGTTCACCCAACACAATCAGTTTTGTAAAAGACTAGAAGTTAGGAAAAAACACATTTTTGTTTAGTATACAGTATAGATTTTACATAATTACTTTACTGTGTTTCTTTTATGACTTAAGACCTTAAAAACCTTTTTTTGCTAAAGATCTTCAAAATGAAATGCAAGGATAAACCAGAGTGTAGAGTAGCCTGGATTTGGGGAATATAGCACACGTTTTGCTTTCTTGACTGTGGCTTGAAATTTTCCATTTTACATCTTATCTGGTAGCCCTGTTTCCCGGGTGCCTCGGGGAAACAATTTGAGACACAAATTGAGTCACAGCAAAGTGACTCAGTATGTATGTAAGTCCCTATGAAAGATTTGAGACTGACCCTTATGGCCCATTATTTCACTTCGAGGAGATAGCATCCTTTCTGATTCCCCTGTGCAATTTCCAACTTGCTTGCCTTATTGGTTTGCTTGGAAGGCTTCATTTGTTTCCATCTGCGTTGATTTTATGTTTCTTGATTTTTGTGTATCTCAGAACTTTCATGATGGCCCATGTATTATGGAGGGGATAAATGGCAAATCATCTCCCGTAATTTTTGCAAGTAGATACTAAGACATAAAATGTTAAAGACCATTTAGTTAATTCTGACATTTGTCTCTGAATGCATTTAATTGGAAAACATGAATTCATTTAGCAAATATTTATTGAGCACCAACTGTGTATCAGGAATACCAGTAAACAAAAGAGACCACAATCCTGGCCTCATGGAGTTTATTCTCTAGCAGAGGAAGACAGAATTAATGTATCAAAAAAGGTAGAAAGTACAGCGGAGGTGAACAAGTCAGGCAAGAAGAAGTTGGGGGTGTAAGGACATATGGAAATGGAAATGGAGTAAGGAAGGACCCCTCTAGGCTGCGACATCTGAGCAAAACCTTAGAAGAGACAGGGAGCAGCCATGTGGGTCTCAGAGAAAGATTCCCTGGAGGGACTGTGATTAGATTTCTGGGACTGGATTAATCAGATGAGTAATTTCTAATTTGGAGCTACTTTTGAAACTAGTTTTAAAAGAAGACTTTCATATATCATCACAAATGCAGAGAGGTCCTGCAGAGCTGCTTGAAATTTCAAACATCAACTTTACTGCGATATACTCACTCCCAATGAAATTTATTCATTTTAAGTGTACTTTTTTTTTTCTTTTGAGACAGTCTTACTCTGTCACCCTGGGTAGTGTGCTGTGGCATCAGAACTCACAGCAACCTCAAACTCTTGCTCTCAAGTGGTCCCCTTGCCTTAGTCTCCTGAGTAGCTGGGACTTACAGGCGCCCCTCACAACGCCAGGCTATTTTTAGAGATAGGGGTCTCCTTTTACGCAGGCTGGTCCTGAGCTCAGGCAGTCCACCACCTCGTCTCCCAGAGTGCTACGATTACAGGCATGAGCCCTGGTGCAGGCTCTAAGTGTACTTTTAAAGTGATGGCTTCTGCTGAATGAGAACTCTTAGTCACCAACACTCCAATTAGCTGTAGTCCCAGCTACTCGGGAGGCTGAGGCAAGAGAATTGCCTAAACTCAAGAGCTGGAGGTTGCTGTGAGCTGAGAGGCCATGGCACTCTACCAAGTAAAACTCTATCTCATATATATATTTAAAACTTTTTTACTGTGGAAAATTATACTTTATCTTTCTGACCATTTTTAATCATACAGTTCAGTGGCATTCACATAGTCACACCATCATGCAACTATCACCTCTGTTCATCTCCAGATCTTTTTTATTTTCTCTCTCGACCCCTGAAACCATTCTACTTTCTGTTTCTATGAATTGACTGCTATAGGTATCCCATATGAGTAGAACATCTGTCCTTTTCTGTATGGCTTATTTCATCTATATTATAGCATATGTCAGAATTTCATTCCTTTTTAGGGCTGAGTAATATTCCATTGTGTGTTTATACTGCATTTTGGTTATTTATTCATCTGTGCGTGGAGTCCATGAGTTTTTTAAAAACTAACTTAAATGAAGTATAATTTTCTTTTCTTTTCTTTTTTTTTTTTTTTTGTTGTTGTAGAGACAGAGTCTCACTTTATCACCCTCGGTAGAGTGCTGTAGAGTCAACCTCCAACTCCTGGGCTTAGGCGATTCTCTTGCCTCGGCCTCCCGAGTAGCTGGGACTACAGGCGCCCACCACAATGCCTGGCTATTTTTCTGTTTTTCAGTTCAGCCGAGGCCGGGTTTGAACCCACCACCTTTGGTATATGGGGCTGGCGCCCTACTCAATGAACCACAGGCGCCGCCCTTGAAGTATAACTTTCATTCAGTAATCTGCATTCACTTGAAGCATACCATTTGATGAAGTATTTTTAACTTTTTATTTTTGTTTCTGGTTGATGTGATGAGTTTTGACAGGTAACATACATCTGTGAAAATGCTGCCCCAATCAAGGTAGGGAACATCATGATCATTTCTGAAAGGCTGGACTGACCATGCTTTGCTGGTTTTGTGAGGGCCCTTTTGACAGCTGGTGAAGCAGACGGTGTGGATTGCACATCCAGCACCAATCTCGCCGGCCTCCTTTCTCACAGAACCCCACTTTTGTTTGCGTTATCAGTGCAACATTCTACAGAGTCCTGCACTTCAGGGGAAGTCCTTCCAGGTAGATCTTGATTAGTTTAAATTAATTTTTATGGGCTTGGCACCTGTAACTCAGTGGCTAGGGCACCAGCTGCATACACTGAGGCAGATGGGTTCAAACCCAGCCCGGGCCTGCCGAACAACAATGACAACTACAACCAAAAAATAGCTGGGCATTCTAGAGTCCCAGATACTTGGGGCTTGAGGCAAGAGAATCGCTTAAGCCCAAGAGTTTGAGATTGCTGTGAGCTGTGATGCCACAGCACTCCACCAAGGGTGACATAATAAGATTCTGTCTCAAAAAAAATTAATTTTTCTGCTTTCATTTCTCCTCTGACTTTTTTCAAAAGAGGTACATAATCCACTTCTTGGCATGCAGAAATGTGGGAAGGTCTAGGGAGAAACCTTTCCTCAATCTTAAAGAGACACATGAAGACATGAATCTTTTTTTTTTTTTTTGGCCGGAGCTGGGTTTGAACCCACCACCTCTGGCATATGGGGCCAGCACTCTACTCCTTTGAGCCACAGGCACCACCCAAGACATGAGTCTTTTTGCCTCTAAAAGGCTATCTAAAGAGGTTGTACACACCTATATGTAAGTTTGATTTTGTCTATTTAGAGTTGTACTTACGCATTATTTCTAAGAAACACTAAATAACCTTCCAATCCTATATAATTTAATGATTTATTGTCTACTGTTATTTCAACAATTATTTACATAAACAGAAAAACCACTAGGTGTCGCTCTGATTTTATTTTCATAGATAAGCTAGTGACATTTTCGATCTTCTATTATTCAAGTCAGAAGCTTTCAAAAAAAATTCCAGTAAATTTATTATTATTTTGTAGTTTTTGGCCAGGGCTGGGTTTGAACCCGCCACCTCTGGCATATGGGGCTGATGCCCGACTTCTTTGAGCCACACGCACTGCCCCAAAAAATTCCAGTAAATTTAAATTCACATTTAAAACTTTTGCAAAAATAAAGAAAAAACATTGGGGAATACTCTGAAAGATTAAAATCAACAAATGAGAATTTCGGAGAGAACCAAAGAGTGATATGTTTTTGTTTTATTTTATTTTTTTGAGACAGTCTGAAGCTGTTGCCCTGGGTATAATGCCCTGGCATCACAGCTCACAGCAATCTCCAACTCTTGGGCTCAAGAGATCCTCTTGCCTCAGTTTTTCTATTTTTAGTAGAGACAGGGGTCTCACTCTTGCTCAGGCTGGTCTCAAAATTGTGAACTCAAGCAATCCACCAGCTTCGGCCTCCCACAGTGCTAGGATTATAGGCATGGGCCACTGCGCCTGCCTGATGTGTGATTTGTAAAAAGTAAATGACATTTGGCTCGGCGCCTGTGGCTCAACGGGCTAAGGCGCCAGTCATGTACACCTGAGCTGGCGGGTTCGAATCCAGCCCGGGCCTGCCAAACAACAATGTCAGCTGCAACCAAAAAATGGCCAGGCGTTGTGGTGGGCGCCTGTAGTCCCAGCTACTTGGGAGGCAGAGGCAGGAGACTCGCTTGAGCCCAGGAGTTGGAGGTTCCTGTGAGCTGTGATGCCACGGCACTCTATCCAGGGTTACAGCTTGAGGCTCTGTCTCAAAAAAAAAAAAAAAGTAAATGACATTTAAAAAAATGTTTGGTGGAAAAAATGTTTGGTGTAGGAATGCTATAGAAGTGGCAGAGTCAGTATGATGGAAGTATGCTCCTGTTCTGGGGCCACGTGCATAGTAAAAAAGCAATCCGAACTCACTAACAGTGGAAATGTTTTGTATCAAGACAGACAGTAAAGTTACAAACTTCCTTGAACCTCTTTGCCATGAACGGAAGAATCTGATTAGGAAAGTAGGAGTAATTCTGAGTTTGAGGCAGAAGGCAGGAGGGAAGTAGCAGAATGAGAGAAGGCAAGGTATAAAGCTTCATTTGTCAGACTGTGCTGAGCTTCCCTGAACTTCCTCCCAAATGAGGAAGAACTGCAAAGGGTTTCATTGTGAGCAGCTCACAATTCTTTCAGATGCAAGTAGCAGGAACCCACCTCTGGCTGCTTTAAAGGAAAAAATAAACAGGTTTACACGGGCTCATAAAACTGGTAATTGTAGGAGTGGGATGGCTTCAGACATAGCTGTATCTGCTTAAAGTAGTGTTCTCAAAGTGTGGTCTGGGTCGGGAGGCTGAGACAAGAGCATCGCCTAAGCCCAGGAGTTGGAGGTTGCTGTGAGCTGTGTGATGCCACAGTACTCTACCGAGGGCGATAAAGTGAGGCTCTGTCTCTACAAAAAAAAAAAAAAATGTGGTCTGGGGATGTGGAGGTGGGATTCTCAACGCCAAAGTCATTTTTGTAATAATTCTAAGACATTTTTTAGTCTTTCTACTTGTTCTCTCACAAATGTATAGTGGCATTTTCCAGTGGCTATATGACATGTGATAGTGAACAGATTGAACACAGTAGCAGATAATAAAAGCAGTTGTTTTCTAGTAATCTGCCCATTAAAGAGATTTGCAAATATGTAAAACACGCCATAATTCTCCATAATATTTTAATTTATTTTTTATTTTGTATAGACAGAGTCTCACTTTATCTCCCTCAGTAGAGTGTCACACAACTCACAGCAACCTCCAATTCCTGGGCTCAAGCGAGTCTCTTGCCTCCCCCTCCCAAGTACCTGGGACTATAGGCGCCTGCCACAATGCCTGGCTATTTTTCTGGTTTTGCAGTTTGACCGAGGCCAGGTTTGAACCCGCCAACTTTGGTATATGGGGCCAGCGCCCTACTCGATGAGCCACAGGCGCTGCCCGATAGTATTTTTTGAAAAAATATACTTTTCATGTTTACATGGATGGAGCTGGAACATATTCTTCTTAGCAAAGTATCCAAAATACTCAGCCCTACTATGAAACCAATTTATAGCTTTCATATGAAAGCTATAACCCAATTATAGCTCAAGAATATGGGGAAAGAGGAGAGAGAGGGGAGGGGAGGGGGAAGGATGCATGGAGGGAGGGTAATTGGTGGGACCACACTTACGGTGCATCTTACAAGGGCACATGCAAAATTTACTAAATGTAGAATATAAATGTCTTAACACAATAACTAAGAGGGTGCCATGAAAGCTGTGTTAACCAGTTTGATGAAAATATTTCAGATTGTATATAAAACCAGCACATTGTACCCCACGATTGCATTAATGTGCACAGCTATGATTTAATTTAAAAAAATTTTAAATATATATATACTTTTCATTGAAATCTTCACATGTTATTTTAACAGGCAAGGGATATATAATTATTTTAAGATGAACTAATGTTTTTAAATGTTCTTTTCCGTTTTAATTTTCTTTTCTTTTCTTTTTTTTTATTATGCAGTTTTTTGGCCAGGGCTGGGGCCAGCGCCCTACCCCATGAACCACAGGTGCTGCCCATCTTTCTTTTTTTTTTTTTTTGAGATAGAGTCTTAAGCTGTTGCCCTGAGTAGAGTGCCATGGCATCATAGCTCATACCTCCAACTCTTGGGCTCTTGCCTCAGTTTTTCTATTTTTTATTTATTCATTTTTTTTTTTTTTGGTAGAGACAGAGTTTCATTTTATTGCCCTCAGTAGAGTGCCATGGCGTCACACAGCTCACAGCAACTTCCAACTCCTGGGCTTAGGCGATTCTCTTGCCTCAGACTCCCGAGTAGCTGGGACTACAGGCACCCGCCACAACACCCAGCTGTTTTTCTGTTTTGCAGTTCGGCCGAGGAGGGTTTGAACTTGCCACCTTCAGTATATGGGGCTGGTGCCCTACTCGATGGCCTCAGGCACCGCCCAGTTTTACTATTTTTTGTTGTTGTTGTTAAGACAGAGCCTCAAGCTATCACCCTGGGCAGAGTGCTGTGGTATCACAGCTCACAGCAACCTCCAATTCCTGGGCTCAAGCGAGTCTCCTGCCTCCACCTCCCAAGTAGCTGGGACCACAGGCGCCAGCCACAACACCTGGCCATTTTTTTGGTTGCAGCCGTCATTGTTGTTTGGTGGGCCTGGGCTGGATTCGAACCCGCCAGCTCAGGTGTATGTGGCTGGCGCCTTAGCTGCTTGAGCCACAGGTGCTGAGCCTACTATTTTTTAATAGAGACAGGGGTCTCGCTCTTTCTCAGGCTGATCTTGAACTTGTGAGCTCAAGCAATCCACCTACCTCAGCCTCCCAGAGTGCTAGGATTACAGGTGCGAGCCACCGCACCCAGCCTTTAATTTTCTAATATAGTAAATATTGATAGATACAATAAGTAAACAAAATTTCTTTGGAGTCCTCAGTGCCTTTTAAGAATGTAAAGTGTTCCTGAAATCAAAAACTTTGAGACCTGCTGGCTCAAGAAAGGTACTGTTGGGCCCAAGGCCCACATGGTATCACCAGAACACTGTCTGCATATCTGAGATTGCTTTTGTCAGGACTGGCTTCTTTTTCAGGCATGTGATTGCCAAGATGACTTCCAGCAACTCCAGGATTTTATCTATGGAATTAGTAACCCTTCGGAGAGAATGTTCGTTTTTCACAGCTGTAGTAAAATCTCTCGTAGAACATTGGCCACATGTGAGTCAAATGGCCATCCATGAACCAATCCTTCCAGCCAGGGAGCATTTGGTCTGGACTTTATGTCCACTCATGAAGGAGCTGGGGCAGGGTCAGCTCACCGTCACCGCAGGATAGAGGAAAAGGAAAAGAGTGGCTCCCCCGAGAGATGCTGAGCAGGCAAAAACAAGTCCTTCACCCAGATGCCCCAATCCTGTGCTGAGAGTGAGAAAGCCAAATGCCCTGTTCCCAGATTTCTGCCCTTTGCACTGTCAGCATCTTGGGACGCTGGCATTGTCTGTCTCTCCTTGTGGCCCAGGAGAGAAAGCCCGATTTCACTCTCTAAGGAAAAGTTTGGGTCCAAGTCACACACTCCAACCAAAGTTCTTGTGAATTAGCAAAGCTGTCCCAGAAGAAAGTTGCCTCTTTACCCTAAGCTACACAAAAGACCTGCCTTAAACTGAGGTTCCATCCCTAGGTGTCTGAGGATTTTAATTTCATGCCTGTTGATGCTGCTTACAGGATGACCCCGCCCACCAGATTGCTTAACCTTCTGGTAACCTCTGCATCCTCACCTATAAAAACAGTGGGGGTGGCGGCTTTAACATTCTTTAAGTCTGAGCAATGGAAGATGGAGGAAAAGCGTTACCCCAGCCCTGGTCTACCAGATGCCGTGCTAACTATCCACGACATGAGTCTCACATGCTTTGTTCGGAGTACATGTTAATCTTCATTGAATATTTGTTGCTTAAATGTATTTGGTGGTGAGACAGAAGTTTCATCAATCTACAAGCACTGAGTCCATGTCCCTCACTGCCTACCTTTTTCTCATTTCCTTTGCCTTTTGTTTTTGGCTTCATTTGATGCCTTTTTACTTATTATTTTTTAAATTGACAAAAGTTGTATGTGTTTATGGTATGCAACATGATGTTTTGATCTTTGCATACACTGTGGAATGGCTAGATCAAGTCTACTAACACATCCATTACCTTGGGTGGAGCCTGTGGTTCAAAGGAATAGGGCGTGGGCCCCACATACCGGAGGTGGCAGGTTCAAACCCAGCCCTGGCCGAAAAAATAATAATAATAATACATCCATTACCTCTCATCCTTATCATTTTTTTTTTTGTGGTGAAAGTACTAAAACTCTACTCTTAGCCAAGTATGCAATACATTATTTATTAGCTATAGTCACCATGTTGTATAGGAGCTGTCTTGAACTTATTCCTTCTGTTTAGTTAAAATCCTATTTAGCTTCATCACTTTTTTTTTTTGAGACAGAGCCTCAAGCTGTCACCCTGGATAGAGTGCTGTGGCATCACAGCTCACAGCAACCTCCAATTCCTGGGCTCAAGCGAGTCTCTTGCCTCCACCTCCCAAGTAGCTGGGTCTACAGGTGCCCACCACAACGCCCAGCCATTTTTGGTTGCAGCCGTCATTGTTGTTTGATGGGTCCAGGCTGGATTCGAACCCGCCAGCTCAGGTGTACATGGCTGGCACCTTAGCCCGTTGAGCCACAGGCGCCGAGCCTGCCACTTACTTTCATTTGGTGCACCTTAAATTTTCACTAAAATATTACCATTACATAAAAATGACATTTTATTTATTTATTTGTTTGTTTATTTTTGAGTCCTCAGGTGAAGCTACCACTGGACACCAAATAACATGTGTTCGTGTTGTACATTAAATATCTCAAAGTCTTCATTGCATATTGTACCTCCTTCTCTATATTAACTTTACATTAGTTATGAGTACAAACACCAAAATCAAATTGTCATCAAACCCTACAGTAGTTCTTAACTTCAGTTTTCAACATAATCCCCATAATCTATCATTTCAAACAAAAAAAGTTTTAGGAAACATATTCTTTGGAAATATTTTTAATCTGCCCCAATAACTTAATAGCTGTGGCTTCTGGATAAAAAGAGAACAGTTACCTTGTACTGTTTGCATTTCAAAGAAAAAGTAGTAATGTTAAATTTTGTATATGATTATTACAAAATCACATCGATAACCTGGAAACAGAGCAACATTCTACTCTGAGCACTGAGTATTTGAGGGTTTACAGATTCCTTTTCATGTGAACAGTGGACAACAAATATTCTTGACGTAGGTATCAGTTAAAATATAGAAAGAAGGAAGGCTGCCTCTGTGTGTTGAGTCAAACAAGCAGAAATTTGATTGCAGACTCTATCTCAAGATGAAAAGCAGGTCATATATCGTAGTTGGTAGTATTTTTTTCTAATTAAAGAAAAAAAAAAAAAAAAGCTCTTGTGCTCCTACCTTGACACTTTCCTGTTTACCCAAAGGGCTTAGGCACTGCTTCCCAAACTGGGCAGCAGGACAGAATTGCCTGGAGGGATATTAAAACACCAATGCCTGGTTTCACTCTGTAAAATTCTGCTTTAATTGGATCGAGGCGGGGCTATGCCCACTGGTAGTTAACCATCGGTATGGTATTTTTAACTCTCTACATTTTATCAAGACTGTTTTGATTGTCAGCTCTCTGTGGTGAGCTGAAAGGTGCGAGCGGTGCCTGCAGTGCAGAAGGGTTGCAATGCCCCGCTTTGCCTCAGTCCAGTTCCCTCTCACTTCCCTACTCTTTCTCTGCGAGGAGACCAGTGACTGGGGCGGCAGCAGCGGTGACGGATCATCTCCGAGAACACCAAAGAAAAGAACTGAGCTGCCTCCTTGATGTTTTTTCAGAAAGTGAGGGTTTTTTTTTTTTTAACCATTTTTTTTGCATTTTCTCTACATCCTGCAAAAAACTTTTTTTTTCCTTCAAGAAACAAACTATGGACTGAAAAAAAGAAGTAGAAAGTTTCAGTCCAGCTTTTCTGTCTCTTTGGGACAAGTTCGAAAACTCTGCAGCAGAGGCATAGCAAGTGCTCTCTTTCTTCACAGCTACTTCTGGGAGGGCAGAGCCTATTGTAATGGTAAATTTCCCTCTGGGAGGGAGAAAGGGTTGATAATCAATCAAAAATGAGGTATGCCTTTGAGTTTTGGCAGTTCTCTTCCTATAGTGTAAGATGCTTTTAAATATCTCTGTAAAATCGGCAGAGGAGGTTTTAGGGAGCCGGTGTATGAAATAAAACCAATCTGCAGAGTGACACTAGAGGGGGTTCTACTGAGGGGGTGACAGAGTGGAGAAAATAGACCACTCGGGCTGCAGCAAGGACCCGCATTCCTCCAGGAGGATTTACATTCAGAAAGGCTGAAGCGAGAACGCCTTGGAGCTCGGCTGGGAAGAGCATTTTACACGTGTGAGAGTTCATGTCCCCAGGCCCCTCTCTGGGCTCAGGGGATCTCAGGGCACCGACCCCTGCTGCTGCCTGAATGTTTGGCAGGCATCTTTAATTTAACTGGGGAGACCATGTGTTTGGCATGATGCGGACTGCGGAGAACTGTACGGGGCCGGGTGCGGAGCTAGACCCTCTCCGGACCCCCGAGGGCAGGTTCGTCCATCTGGAAGTGCTCCTGGAGGGAGGGGCTCCCTGGGGCTTCACTCTGAAAGGCGGCCTGGAGCGGGGGGAGCCATTAATCATCTCGAAGGTATGTTTCTTTTTCCCATATTGTCTTTTCTCCACTTGTAAACTTTTGTCCGATTTGTCAAAAATTCACCGTCATGCTGAGGGCTGCCTGAATTTTACTCGACTCGCTCTTTTGTGCCGTCCTTACCATCTGGAGGTGTTTTGGCTAGCTTGGTGTTGGAAAGAGAATGTCCAGCTCATTTATGCTGTGAAATCCCAGGAAAAATGTGCTCATTTGATAGCTAATCTCCTCTTTTTGTGAATGCATTAGTGTACAGTTACCACATGAGCTTTACAGTACAGCTCAGATTAAAGATTAATAACATGATTAAGATGGTAGTAAATGTTGATGTATAGAAAAATATCAAAAATATCTATTCTGTCTCCCTTTAACTGAGAATATTTAGCACTTGAAAATATTTTCACTTTGTTTACAATCCTGGGCAATTGCACGAATGTCATTTATTGCTTTATTACACACTCAGAGAGGGGAATTAAATCAGCTTTCAGTATAATTTGAGAGCAAAACACCATTTCTGCTTCTCTTAATTATCTGTGTATTTAATTCCTTTTTAAGTCTTAGTCATCCTGCAACGTGCTTTAATTCTTCATTTCTCTTCTGGTGTGGGTGGTTACAGCCATGGAACGAATCCTTTTTGTGCATTCGGATTAACATTTACCTTTTTTCTCTTAAACTACAGAGATTAACATTACTTGTTACAATATTTCTTTTAAATTTTTGGAATATTAACAGCCTAATGCAACAGAATATAGGGCTTTTCACACATGTGCCTTCCTCAAGAAACATTTATAATTGAAGGGGGAAAATTTTTTTAGTTTATCGGTAGGAAAAAGATAATATGCATTGCATTTGAGCTCTGCTATTGATCAAGGTTGTTTTTCACATCTCCCAAAATAACCCCAAAAGGTTATTTTTCAGATCACTGAAGTGATTCTTACTGTGAAGGAGTCAGTGGGAACTGAGCTTCACAGCAGTAAGCCAAGGAATGTGTGGATGTCACTATGAACTGTGTGGCTTTTCCTTAACTTTAACACAGAGTCTCCCCTGTCACCTTTGGTAGACTACTGTGGCATTTTAGCTCACAGCAAACTCAAATTCTTGTGCTTAAGCAATTCTCTTGCGTCATCCTCCCAAGCAGCTGGGACTATATAGGTGCCCCCCACAACCCTTGGCTGTTTTTCGAGACAGAATTCTCACTCTGGCTCAGGCTGGTCTCGAATTTGTAAGTTCAGGCAATTCACCTGCCTCAGCTTCCCAGAGTGTTGGGATTACAGGTGTGAGCCACCATGCCCGGCCTCCTTAGCTTTCTTAAGGAAAACAAAGAAATATGTGTATTATGTGTATCAGTTAGGAGGGCTCACAGTGCCTCCACCTAAATTTTTTTTTTTTAATTTAATTTTGTTTTGTTTGCATGGCATCAAACTCCTGGGCTTAAGTGATCTTTCTGCTTTGGCCTCCCATCACAGTCTCGCTAATTATTTTGTTTTTGTACAGCCAGGGTTACACTATTGCCCAGGCTGGTCTCAAACTCCTGGCCTCACGTGGTCCTTCTGCTTTAGTCTCCCAAAGGAGTGGGATTACAGGTGTGAGTCATCACACCCGACCTGGGGGTTGTTCTTTATGTAACAAGTCTGGAGGTGAGCTGTCTAGGCCAGGAGCAGCAGCCCTGTGATGCGCAGAGGGCCCTGCTTCTCTCTCCACCTGCGGTTCTGGTGTTGGCTTTTGTCCTCAGGGCTGCAGGATGGATGCCTTACTTCCAGCTCTGCGACTCCACTCCGCACAGGTTTCTGGCTTTCTGCTTTAGCTTTTTGTTTCCCCATCAGACTTGTGCTTACATCCCATTGATGAGAACTGTGTCCCATGACTAACTTTAGGCCAATCACTGGCGAAGGGGATGAGATGAGCGTGACTAGTATAAACTGATTAAAATTATTCTCATGGCTCGGTGCCCGTAGCTCAGGGGATAGGGTGCTGGCCACATACACCAAGGCTGGCGGCTTCGAACCTGGTCTGGGCCTGCTAAACACAACAATGACAACTGCAACAACAACAAAAATAGCTGGGCATTGTGGAGGGTGCTTGTAGTCCCAGCTACTTGGGAGGCTGAGGCAGGAGACTCACTTGAGCCCAAGAGTTTGAGGTTGCTGTGAGCTATGATACCACGGCACTCTACCGAGGGGAACATAATGAGACTCTATCTCAAAAACAAACAAACAAAAACAATTATTCTCATGAGTTCTGCTATAAGGACCTTTTCTTCCTGAAGTCAAGGAATCTTTGAGCACTATTTGAACAAATTGGGGTTCTTTTTGTAGGAAGAAAGGGAAAGGATGCTTCATAAACAACTGAGAATGTCCACTATAAACATAAATACTATCTCTGCATTTTAAAATTCTGGTTGTTTGCTCAATTTGCCTGTCCTTTGAATGAGAAAATGCTATGTGTTTATACATTAGAATATTGTTTTATGTCAGAAATGTGTAATTCTGCCTCTAAAAAGCTAGGCTTTCGGGCGGCGCCTGTGGCTCAAAGGAGTAGGGCGCTGGCCCCATATGCTGGAGGTCATGGGTTCAAACCCAGCCCCGGTCAAAAACTACAAAAAAGGAAAAAAAAAAAAAAAAAGAAAAAGCTAGGCTTTCTAAGCCTTCATTGTATCTGAAGATGGGGGTGTGCAGCTAACTACTTCAGTGGGGTGCACAGGGACTGCACGCACCCATGCATTTGATATGCACCTGCTCAGCAAAAACCGTCCTGGCAAATGAATCAATGTTCTCGTGTCTCGGTTTTCTCTCTGTGTGGGAAGAAAGTTGTATTACATCTAAAATTCTGTAAGTCAGTTAACTGAGCGTCTGCCACGTGTGAGGTGAGAAGGATTTTGTGGGGAGAAACAGACATAGCCTGAGTCCAGCCCTTCTGGCCTCAGGGAGGTCGTTTGTCAGCAGGATGCTGGACGCAGATATCAGAAGGCAGCGTGGATAAAGGTGCTGGAGAGAAGGGGAGGAGGGAGCAAGTGAATCCAGGAGAAAGATGGATGGAACAACAGGGAAGGACAGCAGGAGGGGAGGCTTCCTCCGTATGACAGGCAAAAGACGTTAAAGGAAAAAGCAAGCGAGGTAAGGAGGAAAACTCAGAAAGGATTGGCTGCTATAAAAGGTCAGAAAAACAAGTTGATCTGAGCTACTACTTGGAAGGAGATAGAAAACATGACTTCATCATGAAGGAAACAAACTATGCAAAGGTCTGAGGGAACTGCCTAAAAATCATTTTCAAGTGGAACTCAGGGACTGTGGCTGACTGACAAACTGGTAAAAATAAGCCTCGTCTTATTATAGAAACGGGCGGGCGGGGGGTTGTGTGGCTGAGGCTGGTGTGTGTACAGTGGAGCACTAGGGAAGCCAGAGGTGGAAAGGAGAGTCTGGGCCGTCAGTTGGCCACAGAACACAGAAAGGAGGGGATCTCTACATGGTTGCCTGGGGAGTTCCGCCCCAAATGAGTAATTTCCTAACCATAGATTGTTTCTATTTCCAAAGTTCCTCAAATTGCAGGAAAGCAGTTCATTTCACTTTAAAATGGCAGGCCAATTGGAATGTTCTAGATGATTTTCATTATAAAGAGGACTCAGGGGTTAGATCATTTCACCAAAGAGAGAAGAACCCAATGAAAGAATCCATTTCAAAATCTGAGTAGTGTCAGCCAACAGGACGCCTGGAGGTGTCTGCGGGAGGGAGGGCGCCTCTAGCTTCATGGAGCCAGCACCCCCGGCAGACAAGGAGCAGGGTGGGGTGGGGGCTGCAAACCGGATAGCGTTAGGGAGTCAGCCTTAGTGGACCAGGCCTAGAGGAGGCCGGGATTTGTTTGGCTGGAATAGGATGGTGGTGTTCCCGGAGAAGAGGAAGTTTCGAAGGAGGGAGGCTGAAGGTACGGAACCAGCAGGTTTGTAAGGACATGTACAAGGAGCGTCCAGCGGGAGCAAGGACACCCCCAGGGCAGTAGACACCAGAGATGAGCAGGGACAGAGGAGCACTTGGGCCAGCACATTGCTGAGTGTGATGCAAGAGGCGAAAGAGACCAGTGCCGAGGCTGACCTTTAAATTCTGAAGCCCGAGTTTGAAAAGACAGAAAATCTCTCTACGAGGGAAGACAGCATAGCGACACTTACCAAGAACAGGAAGTGGCCTCTCATGTGACAGGCCTTCAGCTGCTGAAAAGGGCCATTTGATCAGTAGTCGTGCCTATTTTGTGGGACCGAAAGGCTTTTTTCTAATAGGTTATATATTTATACATATACATATATTTAATTTTTAATTGTTTTTAGAGACAGGGTCTCGCCCTTGCTCAGGCTGGTCTTGAACTCCTGAGCTCATTCCTCTGGCTTTGGCATCCCAGAGTGTTGGGATTAAAGGCGTGGGCCACCATACCCTGCCCTTCTACAGATTTTAAAACATGTAACATAAGATGAATGCCATATGTCATCTAGATGATGGACAGTTCTGGAATCTAGATAGAGCTGAATGTCCGGTGGCAATAGAGATTGAATGGCATAGTGTGTTAGGGGCATGGATTCTGGAACCACAATGCCTGGGTTCAAATCCTGACTGCAGCACTTACTAGCTGTGAGAGCTTCAGCCAGTTACTCCAATTCTGTGTCCCGGTTTCCCATGTATAAGGCTGGAATAAGAGCACTATCTTCCTCGTGAAGTTGTGGAAATCAAGAGGGTCAACAGGTGTGGGTCTGGTGGACTGGGCCTGGCTCATGGGGCTCTAAGCAGGTGCCCACACTTGTTTAGTGCTGCTGCCGCTGTTACTTGATGTATGAAGCCCGGGAGCAGGTGCATTCCCACAGCAGGTGGAGCTGCTTTTCCCAGCCACAATACAGACTCAGTGAGTCAGAATGAAATCATGCTGCCAGCTTCCTGGACTATTGAATTACCTGAGTATCCACTTACAATCACAATTTTTTTTTTTAAAAAGTTGCCCTTTCTTTTTGAAGTCCGCAGATTACAGAGGGCTTTTCCTGAACCCCACCTTTCCTTTTTAAGGACCGTAAATCCCAAAGAAAGCAATACAAAAATTATTTCTTCTATTGTCAACCCTTTGTAGATCCTTTTCCCCTCATTTATTCTCCTGCTTCATTTGTACCTGCTTCATTTTTCTTCAAAGAAAAATGATACTTCATTCATTATATTGTCATCCATAACCTGGCAGTTCCTAGCTGCTTTGATTAACGCGTACGTGCCTTTCATATGTATGACTCAGTGTGTACTGACCCTTCTCTTCCCCTACAAAGGTTGGGGGGGTGGGTAGCCTTCCTCGCCAGAGTAGTAGACATTTGGGTAGCAGTCTCTGAGCTGATGTGCATTTTTTTCATTGTCCTACAAAGATCTTGTATATTGCATGATCAGCCCCTAAATTTCCTTTTAGTCTCATCCCTGGTGCTGCCTTAATTATATGGACTTTCATCAATGATCAGATATCCTGCAGTGGGCAAAATTATGGCCAGTGTCCTCAAAGACACCCATGTGCTAATCCCTGGAGCCTGTCAATATATGAGGCTATATGAAGAAGGGGAATTAAGGTTGCGTATAGAATTCAGGCTACGAAGCAGCTGATTTTCAAACAGGGAGATTACCCAGGACTGTCCTGGTAGGCCCAGCATAATCACAAGGGCCTTAAAAGTGATGGAGAGAGGCCGAGTTAGAAGTCAGAGTGATGCAATGTGTTAAGGACTCGGTCTGCTGTTGCTGGTTTTGGAGACAGAGGACGAGAAAGAGTCATGCACCACGGAGGGGCGCCTCCAGAAGCAGGAGGAGGCAAGGAAATAGATTCACCCCTAAAGACTCCAGGAAGGAGCCCAGTGAAACCTATGTTAGATTCTGACCTACTGAACTGCAAAGTCGCTTGTATTGCTTTACCCCATAAATTCATGGTAATTGGTTACAGCAGCAGTGGGAAACTAAACGTGCTCCAAGCCTGGAAGTCCGTCTGGCATCTTCACATCAAGGGGACTCTGCCTCTCACTTAAACTTCCCACTGCTCTGTTTTGCCTTTTGCTTATTCATTCAATGAAAATTATTGAGCACCTACTCCCTGCCAGGCACTGTGCTAGATCCTGGAAATGTAAGATAAGTGGTTCGGCGCCTGTGGCTCAACGGGCCAAGGCGCCAGCCACGTACACCTGAGCTGGCGGGTTCGAATCCAGCCCAGGCCCGCCAAACAACAATGACAGCTGCAACCAAAAAATGGCCGGGTGTTGTGGCGGGCACCTGTAGTCCCAGCTACTTGGGAGGTGGAGGCATGAGCCTCGCTTGAGCCCAGGAATTGGAGGTTGCTGTGAGCTGTGATGTCACAGCACTCTCTCCAGGGTGACAGCTTGAGGCTCTGTCTCAAAAAAAAAAAAAAAAAGAAATGTAAGATAAGTAAGACACAGCCATGTCTTTGCATCAACTCAACAAATATTTGTGTACCCTGCGTCTGGGTTGGGTGTGGTAGAGAAGACAAGAAAACAGTCCTTGCTCTAAAGAGCCTCACAGACCTCTGAGAAGGCAACATAAATAAAATGTTGTGTAATAAGTATTTAATACAGGAGTGTAGAAAAAAGACCACCTTTCTTTCTAACTTAATTTGGGTGAAATCAGAAAAACTTCCAAGAGTAAAAGAAATAGAGCTTGAATGAATAGACAGGCAAGATGCGGGGAGATGTTCCAGAGGTTGGGGGCAACATGGTACTTGGAATGTGGCTAGTGCAAATGAGGGAAAGAATTTTAAACTTTATTTCATTTTAGTTTTCCTTGATCGAAAGGGAAATAGCCAGGCAGCACCTGTGGCTCAGTGAGTAGAGCGCCGGCCCCATATACTGAGGGTGGAGGGTTCCAACCCAGCCCCGGCCAAACTGCAACAAAAAAATAGCGGGGTGTTGTGGCAGGCACCTGTAGTCCCAGCTACTTGGGAGGCTGAGGCAAGAGGATCACTTAAACCCAAGAGTTTGAGGTTGCTGTGAGCTATGACGCCATAGCACTCTACCAAGGGCAACATAGTGAGACTCTTGTCTCAAAATAAAAAAAAATAAAAAAAAAATGATTTTCTTAAAAATCTTTGCTAGGAAGCTGTTTAGGGCAGTGTATAAACAGGATACTAGAAAACTCCATTCAAGAAAATAAAGCAAGTTGGTTAAGCTTGACTCTCAATTCAGTGGTTTTATAAATGTCTGTTGAAATTAATTAGATTGGAGGGAAAAAAGGGAAAAACTCATGTTTTTGTTTTACCCAAATTTTAGTCAAAAAGTGTTATGTGTTTCTAGACACAGTTTATAACCCCATTGGTGTTGGAAATCACCTTTATTTAAGTGGTGTGCTGATGTGATGTGCCAGGCGGATCTTAGCAAGTAAGCCTCTGCTTTCTTTTAAAGCCAATAGGCTTTGCCAAGGATTTGCCTCCCGTGCAGGGAACACAATTTAATTTAAGAAATATTCATCTCGTTTTAGTTAGCCCCCAGTATGATTGGAGATGCATAATGAGAGACTTTCTATTAATTTCTGAAAAAACAAACCTCAAAGGACGTTCAGGATCTTAACAAACCCGTGGCAAGATTCTCCCACGTCTCTTCCTTTGATGAAGTTCCAAACCGGGAGCATCTCGTCCAATGAGCCACCAAACCCGCATCCTTCCCTGGGACCCCCTCAGCCTGTCCCCGGCATCCATCCCTCTCTTGCAATCTGACATCCCAGCATTTCTCAGCAAAACAAAATGGGGTGAAGATTCTCTCTGCTAAATCTGAACACTGTTTTTGCCCCTCAGGTGACATTTCCGACACAGTTACACTGGCACACTGTTTGTGAATCCGTGTGGAGAGTGGAAGTGGCGATTCTTCCTGCCTGGAGGAGATGCTTTCCGGACTTAGACCGATGTGCAAAGCGCTCCGTCCTGGGCCCTGGAGCCTGAATTTGCTCTTACGTTGCTCTTTCATTCCTCAACTTCTATTTGTTTTATCTTCCTCATTTTCTTTTTTTATTGTTGGAGATTCACTGAGGTTACACAGAAGCAGGTTACATTGATTGCTTTTGTTAGATAAGGACCCTATCCCTTGACCGCCCCCCCCCATCTTCCTCTTTTTGAACTGCATTTTTTCTTGGAGATTTATGAAATTTTATCTAAATCTCATAAAATTCTATTTCATTTTTTGAGACAGAGCCTTCCTTACTCTGTTGTCCAGGCTAGAGTGCTGTGGTGTCAGCCTAGCTCACAGCAACCTCAAACTCCTGGGCTCAAGCGATCCTCCTGCCTCAGCCTCTTGAGTAGCTGGGACTACAGGTGCTCACCATCATGCCCCCTTCATTTTTTTTTCTACTTTTAGTAGAGATGGGGGCTCACTCTTGCTCAGGCTGATCTGCAACTCCTGAGCTCAAGCGATCGGCTTCCCGAGGATTACAGGTGTGAACCATTGCACCCTAAATCTTTATTTTAAAACACTCTTTGGTAGGCTTGTATTAATTTATTTGTAATTTCTATGTCATATATATTTTTTCATTTTAGTCAAATGAAAAAATGCATAGGAAAACGCATATCCCAGACTATAATATAGGGCTTGGAGTGGAAATAAACAAGTTTCATTGCTGCCATAGTGATTCCCGGTTATGTGACCATGGCAAGTAAGTGACTTAGCTTTACTGCACCTCTGTTTCTTCATCTTTTTTTATTTTTTATTTTATTTTATTTTTTTGCAGTTTCTGACTGGGGCTGGGTTTGAACCAGCCACCTCCAGCATATGGGGCCGGTGCCCTACACCTTTGAGCCACAGTCGCTGCCCCATTTCCTCATCTTTAAAAATGCAACATACTTACCTAATGGAGTTGTTTTAAGTGTCCACTGGATTAAGCTGTGCAGTGGTGCTTTGAAATGACGGAACACAATCCAGATGTTAGTTATGATATGATGCATTACATTCTAACAGAGACTTATAATCAGTATGTTTGGATATGATGATTTTAGGGTATGGTAAGCATTACTAAGGAATAAAAGTCAATCTGCTCGGTTTCAGAGTGGTAGTGTCTGAGACAGCATTTACATTAAATAGGGTGAGTAGAGAAGGGTTTTCTAAGAAAATGACATTTGAGCCAAGACCTGATGAATAAGAAGTAAGAATCCATGCTAGGTGCAGTGGCTCACACCTGTAATCCTAGCCCTTTGGGAGGTTGAGGTGGGTGGATTGCTTGAGGCCAAGAGTTCGAGACCAGCCTGAGCAACATAGTAAGACCACATCTCAATAAAAGATAGAAACATTAGCCAGGTGTGGTGGTGTGCACTAGTAGCTACTTGGGAGACTGAGGTAGGAGGATCACTTGAGCCCAGGAGGTTGCAGTGAGTTATGATGATGCCACTACACTCTAGCCTGGGCAGTAAAGCAAAACCCTGTCTAAAAAAAAGAAGAAACAGCAGCAGCAGTCAGACTGTAAAGGGATTTATAAGTTGGGCTGAGGCAGCAAAGTCTTGGAATATTCCAGAAACAAAAAGAAGTTATTAAAACATAGTAAGCAAGGGAGAGAATGGTAGGAGTTGAAACTGGACAGGTAGGAGAGGTCAGATTATACGAGGCCTCCTGGTTGTGGAAAGGACTTTGACAGCATGTACATGTGGGTTAGGAGGCACTGCGGCACCACCGGTCTTCCTACTTGGGGTGAGCCGGACCTGCTGCAGGCACTTAACCCCTGGAGAATTTTAGTGCTGATTGTTAAAGGCACCTTCTTTCTGTCCCTTACGTGCGTCTCTAAGGCACTTCCTGGGGTCTGCAACCAGCCTTTTGGGTACTGCCTTCTAAAAGACAATTGTCAAAGTCATTGTAACTCATGAAATGATATATAAATAGACAGTAAATATTTCGGTTTTGATGAGAGTTTTCCTGCTCTGCCTTATAACTGTTGGTCTCTTGGGTTATTTTCACTCTGGGCTGGGGAGATTTGCTGGGTGGCTTTTGTCACAGTGTTGTGACTGACTTTCCAGAGCCCTGCTCATTCCTGTCAGCCACACAGAGCTCTGGGAAGTCCTACGTGACCTCCAGCATACAGATGCAGGTTGTAAAACGAGTTAGGGTCCAATCTAGGACCTCGTAAACCTTAGGCCTGGACAATTCCTTTTAAAGTAAAAACTGTATCTCCATTTTGTAGTTCCCAAGACCCCTTCTATCTACACTGCCCCACGTCCCAAAAAAAACCAGTAGGCAAAGTTAGATATGAACCGCGTGAAACAGCGGGCGGCCCAGCGCTGTCTGTGCAGTGGGCCGTGTGGTGAAACGGTACTTCTGGTTCCCTCAGTGTGGCGGCGGCAGCATCTTCCTGGACCCAGCTTAACCTGATTCGAACTGCGGCCTGAGTTTATCACTCTGATTGGGAGGGATATATCTCATCACAGGAAGAGGATATGACAAAGCCTCGACCCGGTTACTAACTGGACATCACACAGTTTAAAGGCAAAGGGGGCCAAATCCAGTTACTCCAGAGAGCAGGGCTGGGGTGTAGGCGGACAGAGCCCCGATCACGCCTCCTGACATGGCAAAGAGACCTGGCCAAGACCACAGCAGGTGGCCCCTTTTGAAGGAGTGCTAGTTGTGCTGACCAGTGCCCTGTTCTGTTTGGCCCTTTCCGGCCCTCGCCTGGTTCAGAAGACTCTGCACGTGCCCCGCTGTGCGGTTCCCTCTGCTGCCTCGCTGGCTGTTCCCACGCTCAGTCTGCCTGCTTCCCCTCCCCTGCAAGGTGTGTTTCCCGGCTCTCCTGCTAGTCCCTCACTGGGCGTGAACCTGGACCTCCGTGGCAGCTGCTGTCCTCAACGCCCTTGTTGTCTCTGAGGCTCCAGCTCCCCTGGCCTTGTTCTTGCGCATTCTCGATTCCAGGAAACCTGGTACAGACAGATCCGAGCACTCTAAAGATCTCGAAATTTAAAAATAGCTCTGACATGAATTTGGAATCAAAACATGAGCGATTTAAGTGGAAATAAGCATTCTCTGGGCTTGTGAGACAAAGCGCCTAGCTCTTTCAGTATTGAATTATATCCTCAGACACACATTTGCTGCAAGGTAAGAAGAAAGAGTGGATTTCTAGAGCTAATTTTCTCTTGTCCTTTGCAAAATTAAAAATTGTTAATGGAGGAAGTTGTGTGGGTATGATTTAAGCTTTTATCGTCCTGTGTGTTCCCTCCAAGAAGTTCACATTTTTTAGGCCTTGTCTCATAGAAACTGGGAAATGAGCTTCTGGAATTCAGACCCAGGATTTGGCTGCATTCCAGACATAGATACACATGTTGGGTGTTGAGATAGATAATTAAAAGAATAGGAGAGTAAGTAAACTTGTGGGAATGAGAAGGCCCAAAATAGCTAACACATCTATGCCTTGTTTTTTGTTTTTGTTTGTTTTTCATACTTTTGAGTATTTGCTAATGAGTAACACATCAAAAACAAGGCAGCCATTGACTTATGTATAGGATGAGAGGACGGTTCAAAGAATTTGCCTTCATCTTATTCTTTAATATTTTGCATTCATTGTTACAGGGTGGCGCTTTTGGCTCAAAGTCTATAATTAAGTAAATTGTTGGCACTCTCTTGAAAGAATTGCAATCACAGTTTCCCTTACATATGTAAGTCAATGAATTTGACCTTGAAGAAGTACAGTGGCTATAGACCCCTTCTAATGGGTCAGTACATTTTGAAAATTTCCAAACCTGGGGACTTTATTATTATTATTATTATTTTTGCTATTTTTTTGGCCAGGGCCGGGATTGAACCCGCCACCTCTGATATATGGGGCCGACGCCCTACTCCTTGAGCCACAGGTGCCACCCCGAACCTGGGGACTTTAAAGTACTATTGCCACCTTGCTTCTTTACCAGAGAGAAGAAAATTAAGAGGGAGGACTCCATGGTGGAAAGAAGGAAATAAAATATGTATTAACATTATTTATATCGACTCGGTCTCTGCTGTAGGTCAGTATACTATGTTAGGTTCCTTTATTATTTCATAGAGTGAGATTTGCTTTTATATATCAGGAAAGAGGTTTTTTGTAAACAACGGAGCCAGGATTCAGAGCTCAGTCATTTCATTCATTCACTACCATATTTAGTCAACACATCATGTATTGAATGCCTAAATTATGACAGCACTGGGAAACAACAGTGGACGGGGTCCCTGTACCCTGAGAGGGTGTTTTGTCTTTTTCTCTTTGTGGAACTAGAGCCAACCCTGTCGCTGTCACATCCGAATTCCCTTACCCCTCACTTCTGTGCACATCACTTGGACTTCCAGCTGTCAACATCTGCAATTCTTTTCTAGAGATGCTTTGCCACCAGAATTAATGATTCCAGGAGCAACCCTCCACCTATGACCGATGAAGTCGGTGTATTAAATGCCCAGTCCTCAGCTCGGCGCCTGTGACTCAATGGGCTAAGACACCAGCCACGTACACCTGAGCTGGCGGGTTCGAATCCAGTCCGGGCCTGCCAAACAACAATGACGGCTGCAACCAAAAAATGGCCAGGTGTTGTGGCGGGCGCCTGTAGTCCCAGCTACTTGGCAGGCGGAGGCAAGAGACTCACTTGAGCCCAGGAATTGGAGGTTGCTGTGAGCTGTGATGCCACGGCACTCTACCCAGGGCGACAGCTTGAGGCTCTGTCTCAAAAAAAAAGAAAAATAAAAAAATAAAAAATAAAAGCCCAGTCCTCTTAGCCCTTGGATGAGATGACTCTGAGATATGTATTTTCCACTGGCTCTGGGAGTTTCTCTGGCAGAATTTAGTTTCAGTTGTCACAGTTGCACCTGGCTTGATGAGGTGTGGACATCAACTGTCTCTTCTTTTACACTCATTTGCCCACTTCCCGGTCAGCTTCTTCCCTTTCCAGATAAACTAATTGCATTTGAAGATTTGTTTGAGGATCTGCTTCTGCGGAAACCCAAACCAAGACAACCACCATTTAGAGGATACTTTCAGCCTTCACCCTCTCCTAGGACAGGCCTGCTTTCTCTTTTTCTCCACTGAATTGATCGATAAGCTTCAGTCTGCTTTTTATCATCACGTCATTCTCTGAATGAATCAAGCACCAAGAGATTTTCCTCCTCTGCTCTGAGAGTGGGATCCAGTCTCAAGTTCTGTAGGTTGATGGTTAAGGAAAATGTGACCCCTGGAACAGAAAAGTCAGAAAATTATTCATCTGGGACTCTCTGAAAACAGTCAGTTTTCTAGAATTTTATTTATATAGCTCCTTTTCTAATCTAATTCATACTAAAGCACAAAAAGAAAAGTGGACATATGTTGTGTTTGTGTCCAGAATGTTTGACAGAACACCATGGCAGTGGTATGAAGTTTTGGACCTAAGCAGGCAGTAGAATGTAACATCAATTCCAAGCCACCCCAACCCTAAAATAACAGAGTAACTTTTTAGCATTAAAATGCAATTTCCTTGCATAACTTGTACCACTGCCAAGTTCAATATAAGAAGCTTCCTTTCTTTGGGGCTATTTCCCCTCAATATGAATATTCTTTGGCTCCCTATGTTGTCTATTCCTAATTTCCTTGTTTTTTGCTTGAGTTTACTGAAGACTGACAAACAGTGGCTTCATGGGACAGCTATTAGTCTGCTTTTAGCCTCAACTTGATCTTGACTGGATAGAATAATGAATAGATTTTGTGTCATATAATTCATGGTGTCAGTTATGTGAACTGGGTAGTTCAAGACTAAGTATGCTTCTAGTTCTTTCTTTTCAAAATTCATATTTAAATATAATAATGTAAGAGGCTTTGTTCCTTCTTTCAGTCAAAGCACATTTGGGGCAGTCTGAACTCAGAATAACAGAGCATATGCACTATTTTTTTTTTTTGAGACAGAGCCTCAAGCTGTCACCCTGGATAGAGTGCTGTGGCATCACAGCTCACAGCAACCTCCAATTCCTGGGCTCAAGCGAGTCTCCTGCCTCTGCCTCCCACAGGTGCCCGCCACAACGCCCGGCCATTTTTTGGTTGTAGCCGTCATTGTTGTTTGGCGGGCCAGGCTGGATTCGAACCTGCCAGCTCAGGTGTATGTGGCTGGCACATTAGCCCATGGAGCCACAGGTGCCGAGCCAGCATATGCACTATTAAAAAGAAGAAGATGAGTGTTTGATTATGTTTATGGGAACTAACAGGGTTTATTTTTTTATTTTTTTTAATTTTTATTTATTTTTTTTGTAGAGACAGAGTCTCACTTTATCACCCTCGGTAGATTGCCGTGGTGTCACACAGCTCACAGCAACCTCCAGCTCTTGGGCTTAGGCAATTCTCTTGCCTCAGCCTCTCAAGTAGCTGGGACTACAGGTGCCCGCCACAATGCCCGGCTATTTTTCTGTTTTTGCAGTTCAGCCGAGGCTGGGTTTGAACCCACCACCTTTGGCATATGGGGCTGGCACCCTACTCAATGAGCCACAGGTGCTGCCCAACAAGGGTTTTTAAAAGCTGTGTTTGTGTTAGTGTGTGGGCACAGGGGCTTTGGAAAAGGAAGCAAGAGATTCAAAAACTAGTACTGAAGAAAATCATCTCCCCTCCTTCAGTCTTTCAAGCAGGGAAAAAGATGCATTTTTTTTCCTTTTTTTTTTTTTTAGAGACAAAGTCTCACTTTGTTGCCCTCAGTAGAGTGCTGTGGCATCACAGCTCACAGCAACTTCCGGCTCTTGGGCTTAGACGATTCTCTTGCCTCAGCCTCCTGAGAAGCTGGGACTACAGGCGCCTGCCACAATGCCCAGCTAAGATGCATTTTTCTTTCTTTCTTTCTTTTTTTTTTTTTTTGCAGAGACAGAGTCTCACTTTATCGCCCTCAGTAGAGTGCTATGGTGTCACACAGCTCACAGCAACCTCCAACTTCTTGGCTTAGGCGATTCTCTTGCCTCAGTCTCCCGAATAGCTGGAACTACCGGCACCCACCGCAATGCCTGGCTATTTTTATGTTTTGCAGTTCGGCCAAGGCTGGGTTTGAACCCACCACCTTCAGTATATGAGGTCAGCGCCCTACTCGATGAGCCACAGGCACTGCCCAAGATGCATTTTTCTTAATGGAAATTTTTCAGGTTGTATTATTTATACTGGCGTCTTATGGAAATTAAAAGTTCACCTTTTCCGCTCGGCACCTGTGGCTCAACGGGCCAAGGCGCCAGCCACGTACATCTGAGCTGGCAGGCTTGAATCCAGCCCGGGCCCGCCAAACAACAATGACGGCCGCAACCAAAAAATGGCTGGGCGTTGTGGCTGGCACCTGTAATCCCAGCTACTTGGGAGGCGGAGGCAAGAGACTCGCTTGAGCCCAGGAATTGGAGGTTGCTGTAAGCTGTGATGCCACGGCACTCTACCCAGAGCGACAGCTTGAGGCTCTGTCTCAAAAAATAAATAAATAAATAAATAAAAGTTCACCTTTTCTTTTTTTTTTAATTAATTAATTAATTTATTTGGAAGGTGAATGAATGTATCAATGAACGAACACAGTCCCCTCCGGGGCAAAGTGAATGAATGCATCAATGAATGGACACAGTCCATTCACGGAATTAAGGCCCAGGAAATTCACATGAAACTGACCTAGGCATAGGGAATGGGGGTCCCACATTTAGTCCCAAGTGCAAAGTGAAGGAGACACCGAGGCACAGGTGTCTCCTTGGCAGTTGTCCGGCCTTTTTGGCTATTGGAGCCTCCCGTGGGGGTTGGAGGTCCCCCACCTTGCCAGTCATCGAGCCTGCTGGTTCTTCAGCTGGCTGCTCCAGCACCGACACCACCAAGGAGGAGGAGGCAGGCCCGCCAGCTCCGCTGAGCTGGCCAGGGTGCCAAAAGTTCACCTTTTCAAATAAAGGTTGTATTCTTGTAGTTCAGTAGTTAGGGCAATGGCCACATGCTCCAGGGCTTGTAGGTTTGAACCCTGCCAGGGTCTGGTAAGCAAAAAAAAAATAGCCAGGTGTTGTGGTGAGTGCCTGTAGTCCCAGGTACTAGGGAGGTTGAGGCATGAGAATCACTTCAGCCTGAGTTTGAGGTTGCTGTGAGCTATGATGCCATAGCACTCTGTCTCAATAAAAAAGAGTGAAACTCTGTCTCAATAAAAAAAAAAAGTTCACCTTTTCATACATTGCAGGTGGGAATGTAAAATAGTGCAGCCACTTAGGAAAAACAGATGGCAATTTCTTAAAATGTTAGATAGAGTTACCATATCACCTAACAGTTCTACTTCTAAGTATATACACGGGAGAAATAAAGACACATATTTATATTCAAATATTCATAGGCTCACTATTCACAATAGCCACAAAGTAGGAAAAAATCCAAATGCCCATCAATTGGAATAACAAAATACAGTATAGACATATGATAAAATACTATTATATTTGGCAATAAACAGTGAGTGCCGATGCATGTTATAACGTGGATGAACTTCAAATATAAGAATGCTCGGTGAAAGAAAGCAGACACAAAAGAATACTTATTATGGAACTTCATATGTCTGAGATGACCAGAAAAGGCGAATCTAGAGAGACAGAAAGTAGATTAATGACCGCCCAGGGCTCGGGACAGGAATAGAGAGTGACCATAAATGGATACAAAGTTTCTTTTTGAGGCGATGGAAAGTTCTGAAATTAAATGGTTGCACAACTCCGTATCTAAAAAATCAATACATTACAAAAAGCTTTTTATTCTGCTAATAAAAATTAGAAAAGGCAAAAGAATTGAAAGATAGGCAATACAGTCATCAAGAACCACACAGTAAGGGGAGCGTTCAGCACGGATTAACTGGAATTCACAATGTAGGGGAGGAAGAGGGTCCAAAAGAAGTTCTAAAAACATCTAGTCCTCTAACCAGTCACGGTGAGAGCTAAAATAAAATCTTAAGGCTCCCCCTCAGCAACTGACTGACCGGACCCCCTCTTATCCCAGAGGATCCCCCAAACCGAGTTGCTAGCCCTGAGAAAGGAGACCAGACAGCCTCAACATGCCCTTCCCCTTAGGAAAGTCCTCTGTGACTCCCAGGCCTAAGGCTATGCAAGACCCACCTGGGTCCTCAACAGGCATCACAAACCACCTGAGGCTGTTGGGAACTGTGTCTCTAATTAACAGAACCTTTATCTTATGCATTCCTTCTCACCGACTCCGGGTCTTTTAGACAGAGCCTAATTCTTTCAGCCAATTCTCAGCTAAGGAATCCTTAAACCCACCTATAACCTGTAAGCTCCCGGCTTCCAGGTGTCCCACCTGTTTGGATCAAATCAATGTGTGTTTTCCACGTATTGATTTATGACCTCACCTGCAATCCCTGTCACCCTAAACTATATAAAACCAGACTGTGACCCCACCACCTTGGGTCCAGGTACTCAAGGCTTCTTGGGTGTGGTCCCCCAAATTGGCTCAGAATAAACCTTAAATTATTTTACAGAGTATAGCTTCTTTTCCTTTGACAAAAACATGACTTATACCATTCAGCAGATGAACTGCGAACCCTGTGCTTAATGAAAGAAAGTGGGCACGACACAGTAGACACTGAATTGTTCCATTTATATGAATTTTCAGAAGAGGCAGAGTAATAGTTGAAGAAATCAGAACTCTGATTGCTGCTGTGGCTGGGAACTGACTGGGACACAAGGAATCTTCTAGGGTGATGGGAATGTTCTGTATCTCAACAGTGGTATGTGCTGTCTTGATACATGCATTTGTGAAAATTCATTGAATTGTTTCTTTGAGATCTGTGCATGTTGCTGAGTGTAAGTTATATCTTAAATAAACCATGAAGCAGAAAGAAATTGGCCAACGGAAGCATGGAACAAAATACGAAGTTTACAAATGGATCTGCTATCTGGATAAGAATTTACTATATGATGAAAGAATTATGTTTTAGTGTTTATTGTTGTTTTTAAGAAACAGTGTCTGACCAGGCTAGAGTGCAATGGGCACCATCATAGGGCCCTGTGGCCTTCAATTCCTAGGCTCAGGTGATTCTCCTGCTTGAGTATCCGAGTAGCTGGAATGACAGGCATATTTTGATGAGTCCAGCAAAAATTGTAAAAGGAATTTTTAAAATATTAATACTAGGACCAGGAAAGATAAAAGCTTGATCTTCCAGTTCAATCTTTTTTTTTTTTTTGTAGAGACAGAGTCTCACTTTACTGCCCTGAGTAGAGTGCTGTGGTGTCACAAGCTCACAGCAACCTCCAACTCCTGGGCTTAGGCGATTCTCTTGCCTCAGCTCCGAGGAGCTGGGACTACAGGCGCCCGCCACAACGCCCGGCTAGATCCAGTTCATTCTTAACACCAAAATAAGGCCAGATAAATAAAAGATTCAGATACAAAAAGGGATATACTTCTGCATTGTTTGAATACTCAGAAAACATACTTTGAAAATTTTCCTGTGGTAAAATATACACAACATAAAATTTACCATTCTAACCACCTTTAAGTGTGCTTATGGCTTTCAGCACATCGCACTGCGGTCAAGTATCCCACCATCCATCTCCAGAACTTTTCATCTTCCCAAAATGAAATTCTGCATCTGTTAAACACCAGCTCCCCGTTCTCTCTAACCCCCAGCCCCTAGGTCCTAACAACACCATTCTTCGTTCTGGCTTTATAAATTTGCATACTCCAGGTGCCTCATGTAAGTGGAATCACACAGTATTTGTATTTTTGTGACTGTCTTATTTCACTGGGCAGAGTGTTTTCAAGGCTCACCCATGTCATAGCCATGTGTCAGAATTTCATTCCTTTTTTAAGGCTGCATAACATGTTGTTGTATGTATACACTACCTGTTTTGTTTTGTTTTTTAGACAGAGTCTCACTATGTTGCCCTTGGTAGAGTGCTGTGGCATCACAGCTCACAGCGACCTCAAACTCCTGGGCCCAAGCTATTCTCCTGCCTCAGCCCTATAAGTAGCCAGGACCACAGGCGCCCACCACAATGCCCGGCTATTTTTTTTTTTTTTTTTGGTTGCAGTTGTCATTGTTATTTAGCTGGCCCAGGTTGGGTTCAAATCCAGCAGCCTGAGTGTTTGTGGCTGGCGCCCTACCCACTGACCTATGGGCACCGCCCAGAGACAACTATTCTTTATGAATTCTGGAGATTGGTCCAGTATCAGATATATAATTTGCAAATATTTTCTCCCATTCTGTGGCTGCCTTATTACTTTGTTGGTAGTGTACTTTGAGGCACAAGAGATTTCCATTTTGATGAGCACACTATTCTTTCTTTTATGGTCTATGGTTTTGAGATCAGATTACCTGTAGATTCAAATCAAATGTTGTGAAACTTTTCCTTATTTTTTTCTAGGAGGTTCATAGTTTTAGCTCTTACATTTTAGCCTGTGGTATAGTTTGAGTTAAATTTTTTTTCAGTTTTTGGCCGGGGCTGGATTTGAATCCACCATCTCTGGTATATGGGGGCTGGCGCCCTACTCCTTTGAGCCAAGGGCGCCGCCCATTGAGTTAATTTTTGTCTGTGGAGTAAGGTGAAGATCCATCTTCATAGTTTCATAAGCAGATATCCAGTTTTCCCAGCACTGTGTATTGAAAGACTGTCTTTTCCCTATCTGATCTTGGCACCCTGTACAAAATCCTTGACCGTGTATAGCAAGGGTTGGTTTCTGGACTCTCTCTGTTCCATTGGTCTATATGTCTGTCTGGGATTCTGTTTGTTCATTTGTTTGATTTTGAGATGCAGTCTTACTCTGTCATGCTGGTTAGAGTGCCATGGCATCATCATAGCTCATAGCAACCTCAAACTCTTGGGTTCAAGTGATCTTCTTGCCTCAGTTTCCCTATTTTTAGTAGAGATGAGGTCTCATGCTTGCTCAGGCTGATCTCCAACTCCTGAGCTCAAGCAATCCACTTGCCCCGGCCTCCCAGAGTATTAGCATTACAGGTGTGAGCCCCCAGGCCCAGCTTGTTTGTCTTGTTTTGTTTTTTTGTAGAGACAGAGTCTTACTTTATCGCCCTCAGTCGAGTGCCGTGGCATCACAGCTCGCAGCAACCTCCTTGCCTCAACCTCCCGAGTGGCTGGGACTACGGCGCCCGCCTCAATGCCTGGCTCTTGTTTTGTGTTTTACAGGGCCTTGCTGTCCCCCTGGCCATAGTGCAGTACTCGCTTCCTCATAGCTCACTGCAGCTTCAAACTCCGGGGCTCCAGTGATCCTCCTCCCTCAGCCTCCCATGTAGCTGGGAGTACAAGTGTGCACCACCACTCTCAGCCAATTTTTCTTATTTTTTGTAGAGAAAAGGTCTCACTCTGTTGCCTGCTGGTCTTGAACACTGGGGTCTCAAGTGATTCTCTCTCCTTGGCTTCCCAGAGTGTGGGGATGCAGGCATGAGCCACCACATCCAGCCTATATCTCTCTCTTTATATCAGCATGACACTGCTTTGATTACTGATAACTAAAACTTTGTGATTCTTTTTAACTTTTTTTTTGTTGTTGTTATTTGGGGTTCCTTGAGCTTCCATGTGAATTTCAGGATGGATTTCTTATTTCTACAATAAATGTCATTGCGATTTTGAAAGAGATTGCATTGACTCTATACATGATTTCAGTTAGTATTGGGATTATAACTATATTAGGTCTTCCAAGTCACGAATGGGGAATACCTTTCAATTTATTTGTGTTTTCTTTTCTTCCCTCCAGAGGTGTTTTGCAGTTTTCATGTATATGTCTTTTACCTTTGGTTAAGTTGGTTAAGTTTATTCCTAAGTATTTCATTCTTTTTGATGCTATTGCAAATCTAATTGTTTTTTTTCCTTTTTTTGAGACAGAGTCTCACTATGTCACCCTTGGTAGAGTGCCTGGGTATCACAGCTCACAGCAACCTCAAACTCTTGGGCTTAAGCCATTCTCTTGCCTCAGCCTCCAGAGTAGCTGGGACTACAGGTGCCCACCACAACGTCTGGCTATTTTTTGTTGCAGTTGTCATTGTTGTTTAGTGGGTCTGGGCTGGGCTGGAACCTGCCAGCCTCAGTATGTGTGGCCAGTGACCTACTCACTGAGCTATGGGCGCCAAGCACAGACCTTTTTCTTAATTTCCTTTTTGGATGTTCATGATTAATGCACAGACATGCAACTAACATTTGTGTGTTGAGTGTACTCTGCGACTTTGCTGAATTTGTTAGTTCTAACAGCTGTTATTTTTGGTGGAATCTTCGGGGTTTTCTACATATAAGATCATGTCATCTATAAATAGAGGTAATCTTACTACTTCTTGTTTGGGTACCTTTATTTCTTTTTCTTGCTAATTGCTCTGATTAGATTCTAACTATTAGAATTTCTTTTATTTTTTTGCAGGTTTTGGCCGGGGCTGGGTTTGAACCGCCACCTCCGGCAAAGGGGGCCAGTGTCCTACTCCTTTGAGCCACAGGTACCATCCTCTATTAGAATCTCTAATTCTATAGGAATGGTGAAAATGGGCATCCTTATTCTTTTTTTTTTTTTTTTTTGAGAGAGTCTCAAACTGTCACCCTGGACAGAGTGCTGTGACATCACAGCTCACAGCAACCTCCAATTCCTGAGCTCAAGCGAGTCTCCTGCCTCTGCCTCCCACGTAGCTGGGACTACAGGCACCCACCACAATGCCGGGTCATTTCTTGGTTGCAGCCATCATTGTTGTTTGGCAAGCCCGGGCTGGATTCGAACCCGCCAGCTCAGGTGTACGTGGTTGGCGCCCTAGCCCGTTGAGCCACAGGCGCCGAGCCAGGATCCTTATTCTTGATTTTAGAGAAAAAAATTTTAATTTTTAGTCATTGGATATGAGGTTAGCTTTGTATTTTTCATATATGACCTTTATGATGTCACATTTTAAAAGAATCTATAAAAGTATGAAAATGAAATATAGATAAATATTTTTATCATTTGGGAGAAGGAAAGCATAATAACTGAAGCCAAAAATTGTTAGGGAAGGAAGAGGGTTGATAGGTTTGACTATTAAAAAATTGATAACATGGGCAGCACTTGGGGCTCAGTGAGTAGGGCGCCGGCCCCATATACCAAGGGTGGCAGTTCAAACCCGACCCCGGCCAAACTGCAACCAAAAAATAGCGTTGTGGCAGGTGCCTGTGGTCCCAGCTACTCGGCAGGCTGAGGCAAGAGAATCACCTTTTAGCCTGGGAGTTGGAGGTTGCTGTGAGCTATGATGCTACAGCACTCTACTGTGGGTGATAAAGTGAGACTCTGTCTCTAAAAAAAATAAAAATAAAAAATTGAAAACATGTACATGGCAAAACTCTAAAAACTAAAATGATATAATAAATGGGGATAAGATTTTTAATAGTGGGTAGGGCCTGTGGCTCAAGGAGTAGGGCACTAGCCCCATATACGAGAGGTAGTAGGTCCAAACCCGGCCCTGGCCAAAAAAAACGATTTTTAACACTGTATAAACAGAGCGCTTTACATATAAATAAGGAAAAAGCAAAGGACACGCTCAATCATAAAAAAGAACAAGGGGTCAAAAAATATTTAGGAAAGGAATTTATCCTCCTAAATACATAAGAATTAAAATTAGAATTTTTTAACCTGTAAGATTGACATAAAGAAGCATGATAGGGCGGCTCCTGTGGCTCAGTGAGTAGGGCGCCGGCCCCATATACCGAAGGTGGCGGGTTCAAGCCCGGCCTCGGCCGAACTGCAAAACAAAAAAATAGCCGGGCGCTGTGGCGGGCACCTGTAGTCCCAGCTACTTGGGAGGCTGAGGCAAGAGAATCGCT
>CAUYON010149109.1:0-21109 GCA_963573935.1 Arctocebus calabarensis
CATGTGGATGTTGTTGAAGTATTTAATTTCTCCATCATAAATGAAACTCAGTTTAGCTAGATACAGGATCCTGGGTTGAAAGTTATTTTGTTTTAGGAGATTAAAAGTCAATGACCATTCTCTTCTAGATTGAAAGGTTTGATCAGAGAGATCTGCAGGTATTCTAATATTCTTCCCTTTGTAGGTAATGGATTTCTTACATCTGGCTGCTTTTAGAATTTTCTCCTTCATATTAACTTTAGTGAACTTAATTATGATGTGCCTGGAGAATGTCTTCTTTGGGTTGGATCATGCTGGGGTTCTGAAACTGTCTGCTATCTGAATTTCAGAATCTCTTGGCATGTCTGGAAAGTTCTCTTTCATAATCTCATAAAGAAGGGACTCTGTGTCTTGTGAAGCCTGTTCATCGCTTTCAGGTATCCCTATAAGGCGAATATTGGTTTTCTTCAAGTTATCACAGAGCACTCTGAGAGAATGATCCATTTTGCCTTCCATTTTTCTACCTCTTTGAGCATTTGGGAGCGTTCAAAGTCTCTGTCTTCAGTGTCAGAAATCCTTTCATCTGCTTGCTCCATTCTGTTACTGAGGGATTCTACTGTATTTCTCAGATCTTTGAGGGTTACAACTTCTTGTCTCAATGTGTCAAAATATTTGGTTATTTTGTCTTTGAATTCATTCGGTTATTGACACATCTTTTGGGTCATCTTTTGGATTACTGCTTGAAATTCTAATTCCATCTTTTCCTCCATTGGGCTGATCTTATTTGCTATCCAGACTCTGAATTCAACTTCTCACATCTCAGCCATTTGCTTATGCAAGAGATCTTGTGCTGTATCTACCTTGTCATTCCTTGGGGGAGTTGATCTACTCTGATTATTCATATAGCCAGAGTTTTTTCTGTTGATTCCACCTCATGATTATTTTTCACTGTTGCCCATGACCATCCTCAGAGTTGAGGAGGTGTCTCTCCCAGATCAGACCCCAGTAGGATCACTTTGTTATTACTGGATCTTGTAGGGAATGACCCTGTGTAGCTCCTCTGGGACTGCCCCACCCAGGGAGTTCTGGCTGCAGGAGCAGCTCCGGAGTGTGGCACGCCCGGATCAAGCAGCAGGGCATGGGATGGGGCACCCAGTGGCCTTTGCAAAGGGAGCCCGTGCCTCGAGCAGTCTCTGGCTGGGAGGAGGGATCTGGAGGGAGGGCACGGGTTGCGCAGCCTCCTAGGTTCCTGGCCTGATGGGCGGGGCCTGTGCAGAGGCAGAGAGGGTAGTGGAGGAGGTAGGTTGTGTGGTTCCCAGAGTTCTTGGCTTGGGCAGGCAGGTAGAGGCCTGGCAGGTTCCTGGCAGAGCCCCTGGCTGTTGTGGGCGGTAGACAAAAGCCCGGCGTGGGGGTCCCAGTGGGGTCCCTGGCCACAGCAGGCCAGGTGGCAAGCCAAGGCCTAGCAGAGTCCCTGGCTGCTGCAAGCAGAGGGCCAAGTCCCTGAGGGCGTGCATCAGAGCCAAGCGGGGGTCAAGGCCAGACAGGGCACAGATCCCCCTCAGAGGGAGTCCCATTGGACTTCCTGGCTGCTGCTGGCAGCGGGTCAAGGCCCACTGGGATGCTAGTTGGATCTGCAGGGGTCCCAGTGGTGTGAAGTTCCTGGCCACTGTGGGCGGCGGACCTGGGGCATGGATTGGAGCTGGGTGAGTGTCCTGGCAGGCAGCAGGCCAAGTCTGGGTGAGGCACAGATCTCCCAGGGAGGGAGTCCCAGTGGACTTCCTGGCTGCTGCTAGCAGTGGGTCAAGGCCCGGGGTGAGGGGTACAAATCAGAGTGCACGGAAGTCCCAGTGGAGTTCCTGGCTGCTGGTGGCACAGGCCAAAGCCCGGCGGGGGTCCTGGCGGAGTTCCTGGCTACTGCAGGTGGCAGGCCAAGGTACAGTTGGTTCACGGATCGGAGCCACGTGGGGGTCCTGGCAGCATCCCTGGTCTGGGGGCTGTCTGGGGCTTGATGGGGCCCTGAGTCTCTTACCTGGCAGACCGCCTGATCCAGCAGATAGGGAGAGTGGGTGCTGCTCAAATCCTCCTCCTTCAATTTCAGCAGAGGTCAGGCTTCTGGTAAGTCAGGTAAGGGGGAAAGGGTGTCCTGGAAGTTCAGAATAGCGGAATACTTTAGTTCAGTTTTTCTGCCTGAAGCTTGGTTTCTGGACGTCGCAGCTTGCCTCATAGGTGACCTGCGGCTATCACTTCTCTCTCTCTCTCTCTCTCTCTCTCTCTCTCTCTCTCTCTCCCTCTCTCTCTCTTTCTCTCTTTCTCTTTCTCTCTCTCTCGGCTGGGCTCCCAGTCTTCAGCTCAAGACTGAAGTTTCTGAAGGTTATCTTTCCTTTTGGACAGGAGCCTCTGTTGGAAGCTGCTTCCAGTCGGCCATCTTGCCTCTCCCTCCCTTATATTTATTCATTCAAGGCAATAAATTACTTATAGAACCTATACCATATTCCTGACACTATTCCAGGTGCTAAGATACTGCAGTGGGGTGGGGCTTAGGGGGCCAGGCAGGCATCCCTGCCCTCATCTAATACATGGACAGGCCTTCCAGTTATGTAGCCTTAGGTTCCATTAGATTCTTCTCACATAAGATTCTTCTCTAGCGTAGAAGGATATTCGGGAGTCAGACAGCCCAGGTTCCAATCTCAGCTCTACCTAATACTAGCTTTATAACCAAGGCAAATTCTTCTTCAAATAACTTCTTTACATTTTAGTTTCCTCTTTAATGGGGAAAGACAACAATTATATGTCATCTTTCTTTGTGATAGTTAATAAGAAACTGTCTACAAATCACTTGGACCAGCCTCTGAGGCATGAAGGTAAATGTTGTGTGAGTATTTGCTATCATCACTGCTAGATGACAGCATCATTTGTTAATAGTTAGATGTTGGGCACATTGAAAATATCTGTCAACAAGGGATTGTTTAGCTAAAACAGAGTGTATACATACTGAAATAAAAAGTAACTGTCTCCTCTCTTGTTAGGGTAATAATCAAGTACTTTCTTTTTCTGTATATCCCTAAATGTCAGCCTCGGGACATGAAACATCATTGCCTCCATGTTTCTATCTCCTCCCAATTCTTAGGACACTGAGGAAAAGGGGGAATGGATTGCTAAAATGCTATTTTCTTCCTATTACATGCTGCCCTTTTCATCAACAGATTTGCATCATGGGGATAGGAAGAGAAATGTGGTGTGGCTAAGACATTTATGAAGATGGTGCTTATCTTAACTGTAAATGACAAGCAGTGTTTTCTGAAACTCAAAGGAAAATAAATATCCAGTAACAGCTGAAAGCATATTTTAAGTAGCTTGCTAGTTATAAACTAAAACAAGAAATTAGACACTGGTTGATCATCGGGATGAACGGAGTTAAATCAGCAGATAAAAGGGGTAAGATGATGTGTCTGATTCAAATTCATGTGGGTTATTTAAATACCAAACCCAAAATAGAATAAGAATAAATGAAAATATAATTTGGTTTCCATGGTTTTATATCCACTCTGGTGAAAAAAAATAAACGCCAGAAATAGCTCCAAACTACAGCAGACAATCAGGAGAAGAATAGCTATAAGAGTAATGTGAGCTTGTATAAAGATGAGTTCCAGTCCCCTGAACCTGATGGGGGAAGGCCAAATTCAGGAGAGTTCCTGGGCACATGTGCACAGAGATGGGAAGAGGTTTACATAACTTAGCTTTAATTCCAAGGAATGGATCCCAAGGAAAAGAGCAAGAAAGAGATATAGTTATAGTTCTTAGCATAATATGAAGGGGTGAAGATTTGTAGACCTTCCTGCTTCCCATCCTAACTCCACATTTCACTCTGTGTGACCTTGTATAAGCTACTTACTTGACTTTCTGAGTCTCAGTTGTTTCTTTATCTATAAAAGAGGAATGATGATAACACTTGGCTCACAGGTGGTAGTTAGGCTTAAATGAAATAACACACTGATGTAAAAGTTCAGTAAGTGGCTATTGCTCTTATATTCAGTGGGAACTTCTAAAATGCCTTTTAATATTGAGTGTTAAGAATAGGGAGAGGAGTGTTACAAGGCAGAGATGAGCTTCAGGAACGACTAGATCAAAGAAAACTAGAAAGGCATGTATCCTTTACATGCTTAAATTTATTACAATTTATTACAATAAAATATGCTATACCTACTTTACTAGTAAAAGTGGTTTGAAGGGGACATGATGTTGCTGGTGAATCTCTGACAGAAGGCCAGTCATCAGGCAGCCAGTAGTTCTCATGGCTGGCTTCACCATGGTAATAACATCAATCCTGATCACGATGGTGCTGCATCATCTAACACCAGTTTAGCATGATGACCTCAGGGAGTTGGTTATCTTAATATACCCAAGAATGGATGAGTCTCAGGGATAGTCACACTCATTAGGCTTACAAGAGACTGATGTATATACTAGAAAGCATTTATTATGAAAAAATCAACCTACCACAGGCACCAGAAAGCTTAGGTCATTGTGACCAGGTGTGATTTTCCAACAGACAGATGACTTAGGAAACCAAATTATAATCATAGATGAGTGTACAAGGTGAAGAAAATGTGGCTCTGTGATTCAATATGGCAGGTTGCCCTCTACCCTAGCAACAGGAATGGTTTGAAGCCAGGGCCTTCTTTTTCCTGGTCAGCAGGAGATATAGCAGTTTAGCTCTCACCATCCCCTTCTCACAGTCTTGTCTATGCTGACCAACTCACTCACTGTATACAATGTAATGCTTCTAAAGAGAATGCCATAGCATTTATTCTGTTTCATGCTGGTACCTGCCAGTATGGTTCTTTCTGCTTCTGGCCCAGGAGACAGTCTTCTTTTATGGAGACAGCATGACTCTACCCTCGCCTGTCGCATGGAGGTGATATACTTAGGCTTTTAGGGTTTGGAGGTTTCTGTGCTTTCTTATACCTCTCTATAATGAATACAGGTTTCTAAATAAGATGATAAACTGGGCGAGGCTCCCAAATTAATATTCTTGGGTAGAATTTTATTCTAAGGAGGACATTGATGAAAATGATATTTCTTAACTAAAGGACCCAGAGAGAAATAACTTGGCTTTTCTCCTGAGTTTTCTAGATGACAAAGCCTAAGACTTGAAACGTGGTGACTGTCTCTTTCCTCCCAGCCCCTGGATTTTGTTTGTGCTTTTGGTGGGTGTGTAGATATGCCAGGTGTGGAGTGTCCAGGGACGTAGAAGTATCTGCTGCTCAGAGAGTCCAACCACATCAAAGCCTCTCTGTATTGATTCTCATCCAAAAGGACCCAACACACGGTACCCAAATGATTCATGTGGTCACAAAGCAGAGGAAGCATCTCTTGCTCAAATTTTCCTTACAACAATTAAGTATTCGGTTTGTAGAGTGCTTTATGCTTTCAAATGTGTACATGATCTGATCCCCAGAATAGCCCTGTGCAGCAGGTGAGGCAAGGACCAGTTATGAGTGAAGAAACCAAGGCCTAGGGCAGTATTTTTCAACCCTTTTATCTAAAGACACACTTGAACCTGTAATTAAAATTCCGCAGCACACTTAAATTATGATGATCAAAAAAAAAAAGAGTAAAAGAAAGAATATACTTACTATGCTTTGAAGTTCTTTTGAAAATAATTTAATTAATGATCTTTAAAATTTTTCATGGCACACTTAAGATCCTCTCACAGCACACTGGTGTACCGCACACACGGGTTGAAAATTACCGGCCTAGAGGCTCAGCATTTCCCAGTGCCCCTCAGCTAGTGCTAGAACCAGACCCTCTGCTTCCATTCCAGTGTGTTTTCTCACTCACCCTTTTTGGAGTCTCTTGTGTAGATTTAATGACTATGCTCAGAGCTGCTAACATTAATGCTGGTAGATATAAAAATAGTCTTTTTGTAGACTATTCTGTTGATGAGATTTTACATGGCATTGTTTGAACCAAGGTGAGTAACCTGCAGCCTTCAGGCCACATGTGGCCTTCTAGGTCCTTAAGTGCTGCCTTTGGACTGAATCCAAATTTTACAGAATAAAGCCTTTTATTTTTATTAATATAGTTTTGTTCATCTTTTATGTTTTATTTTATTTTTAAAATACCAAAGAATAAATTAAGTTTCAAGGAAATAAACCTTCCTGATTGACCGGCACAGTTAGAGCATTAGTAAGCCATAAGGACTAAATTGACAGCGGCTACACTCCTGACTTAGTTCTAAGTTCCCCCACCTGACTGGTTCCACTACTGCACCAATTGGTGAGAGTTTATGGAGGTCGAGTATGCCAGTCTGTTATCCACGTTTGATAGCTGTGCACTGTGTTACTGTCTGAAGTGGAATCTGTGAATTGCACAGCTCCATAGTATTTTCAAATTCTGTCTGCTTAAATAACAGTTGCATACCAATGGGAGAGTGAGGGACCCCTTCGTTTCTATATGTTCCTGATCTCCCCCTACCCTGGTTGGTGTCACTAACAGCCCATCATGTCAAAGAAGGCCAAGAGAACACTGAATGAAGAAAACAGGTTTTTTAAGGAGGATTAGGAATTGTCATATTGTCTTTTTTTCTGCAGAAGAGAAGATGATTTGCCTGCTTGGTGATACAAATGCAATACCAACATGAAAGAAATTCAGTGCTCATCAGCATTGTGACCCTCATAAGGAACTCATATATGTTAAATTAAAGAAAGAGGCTTGAAAAGTTTTGCAGGAATTAAAAGATGACAAGCAATAGCAAATATAATTCTTTCAAGCAGCAGTAAGACCTGGAAAAAAATGCCACTGCAGCAACTTATACAGTAGCTTATATACTCAGGATTAGAAGCAGGCTGGGGTATGGTTTTGGGAGTTTACCCCATTCAGGAGTAAATCATAGACATTCCTGTCCTATGTTCTAACCCTCTCTCTGCTCCACCTGCTCAGGGCTTTCCTTTGTGCCAAGAAATCTGCTTCAGCCTTGGTTTTCTACACAAGCCCAGAAAATAGGGAATTCAGAAAGAAAGGACTTTCTTTCATTCCTGGTCAGGGATGAAGTATCCTGCCAGCAGCTTATTCCTTACTTCCCTCTGCTGCTCCCAGCCAAGCTAACATGCTAGTCTTGAGCTTCATCAAAGAAATGGTTAGATCAGAAAACTCCTTTCTTCATTTTGTGTACCTTTTGGAAAGGTTTAGTATCAAAAGGAAATGTAATGAAGCTATAACCTAAAATAGTTTTTCCTAATTACATGAAACTTCAGTTGTCGGTATCATTGTTCAAGTGATTTTAACCATCTACCTGCCCAGCTATAATCTTGTTGAGAGTTTGTGATAGACAAGAAGAATGCAGCCTTAAAAGTCACTAAAATGTAAGAGATTCAAAGAAGTCTCTTTTCCTTTGTTTCACAGGCTTATCCCCTCTCCCTTTTCTGTTGCTCATTTGGAGGACCCTGAACGTCCATTCTTGGACAGACATAAATACCACTCCCACCCCTTCTCTCCATGCACACTCTTCCCACCTCCCAGAGTAATTCTTCTATTAATAGGCAGAGTTATTTACCATTGATAGACACTATTAGAGGGGAAATTCAAGCTGTTGAAATAAAACTAGCATATAGTTAAATATGAGACAACTCTACCAGTGTTTTGCAGTTTTCTACATTTCCAGATCAAGTCATCACTTAATGTGTTTTTGTTTTAGTTTTTTTGCAAGAAACCATGTGTTCCTGAAATAAGTAATTCACTCAAACATAATGAAAAAGAAAATAATTGGCAAGTGCATTCTCCTAAAAGTCAGGCCAGTATCTTTGGCATCAGCCTTAGTAGCTCATTCTCTTAAAATCCATATCCTATTTATCAGCAAATCTTGGGGTCTCACTCCAGAAACCTTCCTTCTGAAGCCTGCCATTTTCAATGTCTCCCCTACTGTGCTGGCCACCTAGCCCAAGACACCTCAATCAATGACTGGCATTTTTTGCAATTGACTCATTCACTGGTCTCTTATTTCTATAGCCAATTAATTCCTCATCCAGCAGCCAGAGTGATTGTTTTAAATAAAAACAACATCTGCTCTAACAACTTCTTAAGTCACTTGGAATAAAATCCAAAGTCTTGGCCATAGCAAACAAAGCCCTCCAAGGCCTGTACCCACATACCACACTTCTACTTCTCTTGCCCCTCATTCAGCTTCAGCCACCGTAGTGTTGCTTCTCCTGGTTTTTATTGTTGTTGTTGTTGTTTTTTGTTTGTCTGTTTGTTTAGGGAGAAAGAGTCTCATTCTGTCACCCTGAGTAAAGTGCTCTAGTGTCACAGCTCACAGCAACCTTAAACTCCTGGGCTCAAGTGATTCTCTTGCCTCAGCTTCCCAAGTTCCTGGGACTACAGGTGCCCACCACAGCCCCCTGCTACTTTTCCTGTTTTTAGTAGAGTTGGATTTTCACTCTTGCTCAGGCAGTCCACCCAGCTCCATGCCCCCGAGTGCTAGGAGGTGTGAGCCACTGCACCCAGCCACTTCTCTGGATTCTTATCTAGCATTTTCCACCCCTAGACTTTACTGTGTCCTCTGCCTGGGATGTACTTCTCCCAGAGATCTCTGTGGTTAACTTCCACATTTCTGAGAATCACAGAGGTTTCCATAATTCAGGAGTTCTGCCCCTACCCCCTGTATGAATAGCACTCCTACCCACTCCCCCCGCCCCGCACCATCCATATGACATGCTTTATTTTCCTTAACACATATTCCTTCCTACTACTGGCAAATTATGTGCTTATTTGTATGTTGTCTGTCTCACCCACTCCCACAATAAAACACAAACTCCTTCTAGGCCTGGACTTTTGTTTCTTTTGGTTATCATTGTATCCCCAGTGATGAGGATGGTACCTCACACATCAGAGGCTATTGGTAAGTGCCTGATGAATGAGCGGAGAAAAATGGCCACTTGGTCCCCTCCCTGGCTGGCTTTTTTACCTGGTACTTGCTCTCTTTCCCATAAGGAATGGGACACTAGGTAGTTACATCTCTGGGTAGTAGCAGGGTTGAAGTGGTGTATTTCGTAAGGGATGTTTTTCTAAGTCTAAAAAATAAAAGCTTTCAAAATAGGCAAATATTAAAATATGTCCTTTCTCCATCTGTTTCTCCTTTACCCTCCTATACATATAAAGTTCATTCAAAACAAATCAAAAGTGACTAGGTCAGGGCAGAGAAAGGCCTCAGATGGCTAAATAAATGGTAAATTACATAAATTCCTTTTTTTTAGAAAAATTTCAAAGCATTAAGGGGTACAAATGTTTTTCATTACATGGATGACTTTTGTCACACTTAAGTCACTGCTGTAAGTGTGCCCATCACCCAAATAATGTTCATTGTACTGGCTAGATAGGATTTTCCCCCTTCCCTCCTCCCAAATTATATGAATTCTTAATGGCTGGGGGAACTGTATTGAGGCTTGTAGAAAGATACATATTCTATCATATAAATATTTCCAATAATTTTTTGAGTGCTTGGGCATCCTTACCCATCAGGAATTATTCTTCTTCAACTAGAGAAGAAGTGATGGAGAAGGATACTAACCATTCTAAACTAGATTTTTCCATCAGCCTAACAGGCAGCATCCACACCAGGGCTGGATCAGTTCAAATTGAAATGCATCCACTGTGCTTTTTTGCCTAGTTTAGGATGTAAGGAAAATAGAAACTAAACCAGATACCACACTGACACAGACAGGTTAGATTGTGTTTATTATTCTCTAGGAGATTTTAGAAAGATTGCCATCAACTAAGATAAATGGTTAACCCTGAATTATCTCTTTCCATGGGGATTCAAGTTACTCAAAGCCTTAGTGTAATCTTTTTAAATTGGCCAGCACCCTTCGCCACCTTCGATGCCAAGATGGGAAGAAGACACTGAAAGCCGATGTTACAACAGAATCAGAACATTTTGAAGCCAAGAGGGATTCTCAAGCCTCATTTTACAAAAAAATAGTTGAGACTCAGGTTGGAAAGGTCAGATTCAAGTGAGGACTCTTTCTCTAAATGTCCATGAGAGGGTACCTCACTGATGTGGCATGGCTTTGGGAGAAATGAGTCCAGCTCTGAGAGCAGCCATAGGAAACATTCAGAAGAGAACTGGATCTGGAATCAAAAGAGCTGGGGAAAAAGTGCTGCCTTAGGCACTCACTATCAGAGTAGCGTCGAGCAAGCTCTTTGCTATACAGTATCCCTGTTTCCATATTTATAAAAAGAGGCTGATAAAGACACAAAGCAATAGAAGAATTTAATGACAATACACTCATAAAAATTCAATACTTAATCTCTGCCTAAAACACATCAGCATATGGTCCTGGTCACTGTACGAGTTACTGTTTCTCAGTAACTGGCCAAGTCAGTGGTATTAGCTTTATTTTACAGATGAGATAACTGGGATGGAGAGGATGGAGAAATGTGCTGGAGGTCATACAGCCAGCGGATGGCATTACAGTCAGGTCCCAGCTCTGTAGGACAACAAAACGCTCTCCCTTGTTCCCTGACACTAGCACAGCACACATCAGATCCCCAGAAATGCGTCATGAATACTCACCATGAGAAAACACATTAAAGTTTCCCTTACAGCAGTCTGGACTAAATACACCATTCTCAAAGGCTGGTGTAAGTCATAAAGAAATAAGCAAAATAATTTTATTTGAATGTTGAAATCTATTCATTGAGACAACATCTGTTGAACCCATCTAAAGTTACTCTCCTGAACATTGATTAATCTAACACACTATGTCATAGTTTTTAAAAAATCGAAGTTGGAATTTATGGAATGCGTGTATACGATGCAACTTCTCATAATTCATATGGACAGTAATTTATGTCTGTTTTATGGGGTTTAAAATTATTACAGAAGAAGTGTACAGTTCTCATATACTATATTTGGCTTTGATGTTTACATTTAGCCACACCTATACAGATGCCATATTCTCCATCAAGGCTCTAATGTCCCCCTCAGCCATTACTACATTGCTTCTGGAGGATGAACACCCTCCACTTTATTATAATCCACTTTAAAGTATGTCAGCACTGTAGGGAGGGGAAGCATTCCATAGCTCTTCTCCCATCAACAGAGAGGTGTGGAGCTTATCTTGCCCGATTTGGTTTTTTGTGGGTTTTGGTGGGGTTCATTTGGGGGGAGGGGTTAGTTTGTTTTTGAGATTAGGTCTTGCTATGTTGCAAGCTGGCCTTAAACTCCTGGGCTCAAGCAGTCTTCCCACTTCAGCCATCCAAGTGGCTGGGATTACAAGCACACGTCACCACTGTGCCCTGATTTAGTTTGATGTGATCCTATAGTTTTAAATTCATCTCCATTGTTCTCACTGAGAGCCAACTAATGAAGAAAAGAAGGAAAAGGATGCAACATATTTTGATAAAAAACAACAAAGGAAAGCAGAGAGTTACATTATATAGGAGTTAGGTTTCTTGTTTTTTTTCTTTGAGACAGAGTCTTTGTTACCCTGGGTAGAGTACCATTGTGTCATAGCTCACCATAGCAACCTCAAACTCTTGCGCTCTAGTGATTATCCTACCTCAGCCTCCTGATAACTAGGACTACAGAGGCCTACAGCAATGCCCAGCTGAGTTTTCTATTTTTGCTCAGGCTGAACTCAAACTCCTGAGCTCAAGCAATTCACCCAGCTCAGCCTCCAGGGTGCTAGGATTATAGGTGTGAGCCACCGCGCCTTGCTACTTGTTCTATTTTTGGTAGAGATGAGGTCTTGCTCTTGCTCTTGCTCAGGCTGGTCTCAGAACAGTCCTCCCATCTCAACCTCCCAGAGTGCTAGGTGGAATTAGGTTTCTTAAGTCTGCTTGAAGTGAACATGGCCTTTGAAAATCCTGTTAAGTTACATGAGGGACTTGTATTCTTAGGAGGCTTGCAGAAACCCAGACAGACACAACACAGCACATTTACGTCTCCTACTCCACTTTGCTGCTGAATATTGAATATCTGAACAACACCCACACTATTTAATTTTTGTCTTTCCTGTTGGTGATAGCCCCATCTGTTAGATGTGAGTATGGCTGGCATGCATTTCTCAGGGACCATCCCACCTTTCCTTCTCCACCTAGAGGCGTGCCACAATGGAGTGGCTTTGAACCATGTTCCTCAGTTCTGTGGAGTGGCCTCCCTATTCATCTCAAACAGTGCTCAACATTCTTGATAAGATGTGTTTGAAAGAGTTCTTGATGTGTTCGAATGGACGGTGCCTGTGGCTCACTGAGGAGGGCGCCAGCCCCATATACCAAGGTTAGAACGTTTGAACACAGCCCTGGCCAAACTGCAACAAAAAAAATAGCCAGGCATTGTGGCCGGCGCCTGTAGTCCCTCTATTCAGGAGGCTGAGGCAAGAGAATCGCCTAAGCCCAAGAGCTGGAGGTTGCTGTGAGCTGTGACACCACAGCACTCTACTGAAGGAGACAAAGTGAGACTCTGTCTTAAGAAAAAAAAAAAAAGATGTGTTTGCAAACAGAGGGTAGCTATGTTAAAAAAAACCCAAAATTTTTAAAGCTTGAAAATTTTAGTTTCCTAACGGAAACTGCTGAGTTACCTGACTTCTTCCCTCAGTGTGGTTTGGGGAATGTTACTCATTTTTCTGGTTGCAGTCTCCTTGTTTATAATCTGAAGCCTTTGAGCTAGATAGTCTAAAAGTACATCATCTCTGCAAAGAATCTGCTAAATCGGAGAAATTTCTGGAAGCACCACTGGCAGCATTGCTCTGGCTTCACTAGTGCTGATCTATAATCACAGCACAAACCCACCAACTCTCAATGCTGCATGTTACTGAAATAAAGAGGAAATAGACCTGAAGAGCTGTTTTCTCGAGCTTCTTCCTTACTAAATAAAACAAGTAATGACCCTTTACCGAAAGGCAGTCTCTGTTATGTAGGATCCTCTTTTCTGGAATGTCCTTATTTACTCAGATATCTTTTTACTTCTTTTTTTGTTTTTTTTAGCAATTCTCTAATTGTGTATAGCTGTTTCCTCAACAATTATGTGTGTAGCTGTTTTATAGAAATATCATTGTTATTTAGAAAATTATCTTGCATTGGTCTTCTTACAGTGATTTAAAAAGTGGCTGGACTTTGTGATGCAGAGTTTTCAACAGTTAAATCCGCTGAGCCCAAGAAAATGTGTTTTTGTGTTGCTTAGAAGTAGCATGTTAAAACATTTGCTATTTGACATCTTAATAAAAACATTTGGAGGTATTTTCGTAACAACTAAGAGAGACTTTTATTAAGTCAGATCATTTGGTTTATGTATAGGCAGTCCTTGGAAAGTCTTTCAAAATGGGTCTCTGTCTCAATCCTCCCCACTGGCCACCTGGCAGCCCTCCCAGAGAGGCTCCTGGAGGCTTCCATTCACCCACTTTCTTCTAACTCCTGACAAACCTAGGAAGTTGGAGCTGACTGTATCAGGAGCGCCCTCTGGAGGACTGATTTGAGGAAGGAAACTAAAGAAGTTTGTCTTTAGTTGAAACTGCATGTTGCATTTCTTATATTTCAGAGCAGGGATGAAGGCATGGATTTCATGAGACACAAAAGTTCATTCACTTTTTATTTTTTGTCATTTGTTTTCATCAGGTTAGCCATCACCCACCTATATCTGCGTGTCATGCTGAGTCTAGAAATTTTGTTTTCTGGCAAGGTAATGTACCAACTAATATATTTGACATCCATCATTTTGTATGATATTATAGATTTATTTTATTCAAGTATTACTATAACTGCTGGTTAATATCAAAAGTGGTCCTTGAGCCTGGGCCTGGTAAGAAGGATCTACACCACTTGCTCTCACCTCTCATCTCTGAACAGTAATTAGAATTTGTCAATTGTCAATTGATGTTAAGTATTTATTTTAATTTATTATTAATTGATATTAAATATTCAGGGAATCGTTTAGTTTTTATCTTTAAAAAAAATTCCTGATCTTTATCTGAGCTACCACCATTTATTCTTGTGGATTTTTATCTATCTTATTTCACAAGTACTTGAAATGTCTCACCTATTTTAAGAAATGCTAAATATTTACTTATCACAGTATAGACAGCAGAGTATTTTTTTGCTTTTGGAAATTTATTTAATTCTGAAATCACATTTTATATCATTTTTTTTTCATTTCTGAGGTGGTTCTTAAAATTTTGTTCGGTTTATATTGTGAAGGTAAGTGGGTGATTTTTTCTTAAGAATAAATAAGGCTGCATATATTTCCTAGATGCATTAACTAATTTTGTTAACATCTTCATTTATTCAAAAAGTCAGAATGTACTAATAGAAAGAAAAAAGAAGCATCTTGAGTTTTTAAGCAGTGAACACAGATCAATTTTTAAAACATTTTTCTCAGCCAGGCTCAGTGGCTCACTCCTATTATTCTAGCACTCAGGGAAGCTGAGGTAAGAGGATCTCTTGTGCTCAGGAGTTTGAGACCAGCCTGAGCAAAGTGAGACCCCATCTCTACTAAAAATAGAAAGCTTAGTTGGGCATTGTGGAGGGCTCTTGTAGTCCCACTTATCAGGAGGCTGAGGCAGGAGGATCATTTGATCCAGAAGTTGGTTGCTATCAGGTAGGCTGATGTCATGACACTTTAGCCTGGGCAACAGAGTGAGACTCTGTCTCAAAAAAATCAACAACAACAACAAAAGATTTTTCTCTGTTGACAGTGATATCACACATGGCTTTTAAACACACACAGACATACCTCTAAAATTTTAAAAATACAAGCGTATAATGTAATACTCTTCCCCTCCCTTGTCCCAGTCACCCAGTTCCTCTCTCAATCAATATTTAAAGTTACAAGTATCGTGCATTTTTTTCTTCATCTTTGCCATTCAAGTTGAAAATTAAAGCTTGATTTGAAACTTCTCTAACTTTTGCCAAAACCCTCTGGAAATAATTTTTATAATGTCCCTAACTTCTTATTTGCTAAATCTCATTGATGCTGCTATTTTTTGTTCTTTTAAAGTTATGTATTTTATTTGGAGGGGGTCTTCTCAAAGTAGTTCCTGTGTTTTATCTACCTTACATGGTTCCTTTCTCAGCTCCTTCCTCATCAGCCCTTTCCTGGGTAATCCCACCTATTTCCATAGGCCCATTGTTTACATATCTTGCTTTTTGACCAAGCTGACATTTCTTGGCCTTTTAACTATGTTTCTTTTTTTTTTTTTTTTTTTTTGAGACAGAGCCTCAAGCTGTCACCCTGGATAGAGTGCTGTGGCATCACAGCTCACAGCAACCTCCAATTCCTGGGCTCAAGCGAGTCTCCTGCCTCTGCCTCCCAGTTAGCTGGGACTACAGGTGCCCGCCACAAGGCTTGGCCATTTTTTGGTTGCAGCCATCATTGTTTTTTGGTGGGCCCAGGCTGGATTCGAACCCGCCAGCTCAGGTGTATGTGGCTGGCGCCTTAGCCCGTTGAGCCACAGGCGCTGAGCCTTAATTATGTTTCTTAAATCATTTACAATTATTGTGATTATAGATGTAGTTGGGTTTAAATCTGCCCTCTTATTGTTGGTTTCTGTTTGTCACATTGGTTCTTTGTTATCCTTTTCCTCTTTTTTCTGCCTTTTTCTAGATGAATTAAGCACTGTCTATAATTCCAGTTTCTCCTATTTTGGCTTATTAGCTATAAGTGTTTTGTTTCTTAGCTGTTACTTCAGAATTTATGTTACATGTCTTAAATGTACTACAATCTATCATCAAGTAGTATTATGCCACTTCATGTATAGTATAAGTAACTTACAAAAGAGGCGGGGCACAGTGGCTCACGCCTGTAATCCTAGCACTTTGGGAGGCCAAGATGGGTAGATTGCTTGAGCTCAGGTGCTGGAGACCAGCCTGAGCTAGAGTGAGACCCTGTCTCTAAAAATAGCTGGGCATGGTGGTGGGTGCCTGTAGTCCCAGCTACTCAGGAGTCACTTAAGAATCACTTGAGCCCAGGAGTTTGAGGTTGCTGTAAGCTATGACACTGTGGCACTCTATCAAGGGCAACATAGTGAGACTCTGTCTCAAAAAAAAAAAAAAAGGAAAAACTTAGAAAAGTATACTTCCATTTCCTCCCTCCCAATCTTTGTGCTATTTTTGACATACATTTTACTTATATATGTTATAAGCCCTACATGTAAAGTGTACAATTAAATATTTTCAAAATTATATTCACACAGTTGTGCAATCAGCAGCATGGTTAATTTTAGAATTTTTTTTTACTTCACAAAGAAACCACTTTAGCAAATACCCTCTTCCCCATTTCCCTCAACATCCCTTAGCCTTAGGCATTTACTATATGCCTCCATAAATTTACCTATTTGGGGCATTTTATATAATTAGGATCATATAAAATGTGGCCCAGGTGCTCCCTGGTTCCAGCCGTACCCCTCCACCTGCTGGACACAGCCATGCCCCTGACTGGCATCATTGCTTCCAAAGGTCTATATGTCCTCAGAACAGCAGCCAGACCAAGAGACACACTCTACTCCTTTTTTATTCCCTGTCTCCTCTGTTGGTATCACCATTCTTGCAAGTTAGAAAAATCTGACATTACTCATAAATTCTGTATCTAATTTGTCACCTGGTTCTGTCTATTTCTACTCTGTTAATATTTTGGGGATCAAAATATTGATATACTGCGTCCACTTCATCCTGTGTTTTGGCTTACTTCCTCCCTGTTTATGTCCTGAGCAACAGCCTCTTAACTGGTCACATCTTACCTCTCCCTACCCTGTCCTATTCTCCACATTGCTCCTTGCTAATTGCAAGGTTTGTGTCTAATCACATCAGTTCCCTGTTTGTTTTTACCCAGTACACACAAACCAGACTTCTCAGCCAGACTTGTAAAGCCCACTGTTTTTTGTTCTCAATCTGACTTTCTATTCTTTCTTCAAACCAATTTCAGATCTACAGGATAGAACCACACTAAGTTCTCTGACACCTCTGTCCCCTCGTATGAGCTTTCTTTTGCCTTGAATTGTTTTTTCTCTTCCTGGTAAACTCCTGCATATCCTTCAAAGTCCTGTTTAAATGGCCCCTTCTGACAAGCCTCCCCTGATGCCAGCATGTTCATTTCTTCTCTCTGGTCCATTTCATCTCACAGTTAAAGGTGATTCAGAGCCACTCAGTTAAAGCTGGCACCTCTTTGTGTGGTTACTACTTTCATGCTGCTAACATGAGGCAAGGAGTTTATCATATGATTTATATTCCCTGATTCTGTTCTGTATCCAGTTGGTACTTACATTTTATGAAAAGTTATTCTATACAATGATTGATCAGCATATGAAGAGTGTGATGATTGATCATTTATTTAGCCTAAGAACTGTTTGATCTACCTGTCTCTCTGGCTATATATGTAATATTTGGTTTTTCATTTTAGATGTAAGATGGAAAAACAAATTCTGGGGAAAATCCATGGAAATTGTCCCAATTGGCACAACACATGTGACTCTGCCAGCGTAAGTTCTTCTTCTGTAGTTAGGAAATGTATAGAATTTAGGACCAGGATTTCACTTGAGGACAGGATGTTCACCGTCCTCTCCATGGCATTGAGTGTATGTTTTTTCTTTTAATCTGTATGAAAGTAGGTTTAAATGTTCTTCATTTTAACAATCTCACATTTTTCCCCTTCAGTTGGAAACGTCTCCTAGATATCAAAGTTCCCTGAATAAAAGCTTTTTAAAAACTCATTTCTACTTCCTAACAAGACTAAGAATGGAGGTTTTTCTTTAATATTGTTTTCCCACCTTGCTGTCAGAATTCCTTTTTTTTTCCCCCTTGTTTTTTTAATTAAATCATAGCTGTGTACATTAATGCAATCATGGAGTACAATGTGCTGGTTTTATATACAATTTGAAGGGTATAGAATTCCTTTTAAGAAAGATAATGACCTTGATCAGACAGGGAGGATTGAAGCTATTTATAAAGCAAAATGATTCTGAGCAGGGACTGTGGAACCAGACTACCCAGGTTCTCAGGCTTACTTTGCCTCTGACTGGGAATCAGTCCCTGGGTGAGATATGTCACCTTTCTAATCATCAGTTCCCTTACCTGTAAAATCTGCATACTGAATTACCTCCTTCATACGGCTATTGTGAAGATTAAACAGATAATATACTTATGTAAAGCACTCAAAATAGTACTTGGCACACAGCATGTGCAAGATAATACCTAGTCTTATTACCATTTCCTCATAAGTATTATGTAACTCCATTAGTAATACCTGAACAATTTCTCATCAAAAAAGATGCAGGTAATATGTTTACCAAGTTGTATGACACCCTCATACCTTCCTCATGCCCACTTCTCTTTCTTCATTCAGCAACATTAGACAAGTCACCTCTGGCTCTGAATTGCTTCCTTGGTCAAAAGAGGGAATGGGTTGCTCCAGGAGAACACCAGCTCCTGGTGGAGCTTCTGGCCCCTCCCAAAGTACTAATGTGACTGCTGTCATCCCTGGTGACATGCGTGCCTCCTTGGAGAATGGAAACTTGTGGTGTGGTAGACAGTGTTGGTTCTGTGAATGAAAGAATGAGTAATTCATTGTGTGCCTTATTTTATAAATTAGCAGTTTGCATGTGCTGCTGGCTCTTCTGAGACTCAGTGCTTTTACCTTTAACTTTTCAGTTTTGGAGATCATTTTGAGTGGAATAAAGTGACCTCTTGTATCCACAACATCTTAAGCGGCCAGAGGTGGATTGAGCACTATGGAGAGATTGTCATCAGGAACCTGAATGATGATTCCTGCCACTGCAAAGTGAATTTTATAAAGGTAACTCTGGTGGTTCTCTCTGTCCCTGAAGGTCTATGGCAGATCCAGGGCCACAAAGCACTTGGGGCGGGGGTAGGGGGTTTTTCACCTTCACCTTTGTGCCAACAGACAAGCAGTTCTTGGCTTCCCCAGTCCTAGCCTGTTCCACCCCTGTCACCTGGACCAGGTCCATGGTTCCTTCTGGCTCCCTCCACCCTGATTCTCACGCAGTCTGTTGTTAGTGCTGCAGGCAGAGGGGCCTTTTTGAAACATAAGATATCCTGAGTCGTCATGCTACATCATAGATGCACCTTGGGGACCTTATGCTAAATGAAAATGCCAAACCCAAAAGGACACATATTGCATGATTCTGCTTATAGGAAGTCTCTAGAGGAGCCAAATTCATTGAGACAGAAAGTAGAATGGTGGTTGCCAAGGACTGTGGGAGGGAGAACTGGAGAGTTATTGTTTGATAGGTTGAGTTTCAGTTTGGGACAGTGAAAAAGTTTTGGAACTAGATAATACCAATGATTGTGCCACATTTTGAATGTATTTAATGCCACCAGATTATACATTTAGAAATGGTTAAAATGATAAATTTTGTGTTTTAGATGGTTTACCACAATTTTTTTTTAAGACATGCCATTTTATTTCCTTCAGCAAAATTCTCTTAACAACTCCCATGTTTTCAGAGTGAAAGTCTACAATCCTTTCAGTGACCTGCAATGCCCTGCACCATCTGCACTCCCTCCCATACCCCTTTGCACATGCATTTGCACACCCACATGTGCACACACATGCACACCCACGTGCCACCGTTGTTTCTCTCTAACCTCAGCTCCAATCACCCTCCCCTTCCTTGCTTGCTGTCCTCTGACTTGGCCACAGGCCTTCTTTCCCTTTCTTTATTTCCTTCTGCTTCAGCTACTCTCCCCAGATCTAGCCCCATCCTGTCACTCACTCCCTATTGTATCTTGTTTTCTTCAGAGTGTTTATTGGTATCTGAAGTCAGCTGGCTCATTATTGCAGTACTTGATTTTTTTTCGGCCATCAATACACTCCTCATCATTCCTAGCAGAGTTAACCCTGACATCCCTGGCACATGTCAGAGACTCGTAAATATTCAGAGAACAATGGAAAGATTGGCCAGAGGCAAAAAGTGTGGAGTGGTCTCTTTATTATTCTAACTGCCTTGATTAGAGGCCTTTACCACCCTCCATCCCTCCTAGATTCCTTCTTGCTTATAAAAATCTCCAGCACTTTTAAAGTGGCTTTAAAACATTACCCTCCTCAAAGAATATTTGCATTTAACTAAAATCAAAATTATAAGCTATAAGATGTCAGTGCCCATAGTTCAGTTGGTAGGGTGCTAGCCACATAAACCGAGGGTGGTGGGTTTGAACCCAGCCCGGGTCAGCTAAACAACAATGACAATGGCAAAAAAATAGCCAGGCATTGTGGTGGGTGCATGTAGTCCCAGTTGATTGAGGGGCTGAGGCCAGAGATGCTTGCCCAAGAGTTTGAGGTTGCTGTGAGCTGTGACGCCATGGTACTCTACCAAGGGTAAGCGAGACTCTGTCTCAAAAAAAAGAAAAAAACTATAAGCTATAAGATTAGGTTTTAATTGTGGAGTATCATGCAATAACTCTCTGCACCACCTGTAATGAATAAGGGACACTTACGAAGAGGTGGATTGGGGTCTTTATTATATTATATCCAATAAGTCAAATGGGGTGGTAGGCAGACGTAAAGCTTATATGTGGGGCAAAAGAAAAAGTGAACCTTCTTTGAAAACTTTGTCTAAGCTCTCTGCAGAAAGAAACGAAAGATATTCTAGAGTAGGGATGTATTACTAGTGATCCAGGTGACAGCCACCTAGCTTTCAACGTTGTCCCCAGCGAACTGTGCTTAGCTATCATGTTGACCACCTACCCAGTTCTCATTGATTTAGAAACAGAAAATGGAGTTTTGTGGTTATAGTGTTGCAGGAAGACAAGGCCCAGTGGAGAGAAAGAGCACCCAAACACCACGTTTATAAGAGGAAGGGCTTTATTCACCAGCTGGGAGCTTACGGCATAGAAGAATTCCAAATAGCCACACTCCCTGTCTAGCTTGATCTTTCCCTTTTTATTGACAGTCAAGAAGTTCCACCCCACAGGTACCTTTCTCATTGGCCAGTTTGAATCAAGCGGGAGATGCTAGTCCAGCCCTCACAGAACTACAGGATTTCATAGAACTTGGAAATTTCCAAGTTCCAGGAAGTTACAAATTCCTAAGGGCTGAGTCACCATGGAGAGGACCCTGCAAGTGTTTCCTTGTGCTCTCCTTGAGAAGATCTGTTCTCCCAGACCTCACCCTTCTTGGGTATCCTCT
>CAUYON010149112.1:0-35199 GCA_963573935.1 Arctocebus calabarensis
GAAAAGACCCAACAAGAAAAGAAAATTATAGACCAATATCACTAATGAATTTAGATGCAAAAATATTTAATAAGATCCTAGCAAACAGAATCCAGCAATGCATCAAACAAATTATACACCACGACCAAGTTGGCTTTATCCGAGGCCTGTGTGTTTTGTGACATGAAGAATCTAGAATCAGGAAAGAGAACCCTCTAGAGAAGAAGCAATATCTACGTTTCATTAATTTACATTTTGCCAAGATACTACAGTCTAGGAAACACCTATCCTCCCCCACACCCATTCAGGTTTTACTAATCATATGTCAGTTTTGGTAAGTAACCAGACACAGCCACACATAAATAATGCAAATTTTGCCATATAGATGACTGGGCTCCATCTAGTGGTAGAAGGTAATTGTATGTACTTACCATTTTCCCAAACTGCTCTTTCATTCAAATGTATTTAATACTTTCCATTGTGAAGACATCATAAGTTAAGTTTTTTATGCTTCCTAAGAGGATAATACCCAAGGTTAAAAACTTGAGCCCACCATTTTACTTTGCACTACTTCTAATGAGAATATTTTATTTTCTCTGCTTTATAAAGTTTGACTTAAAGCCAGATGATGTGGTGGGTGCATGTAGTCCAAGGTATTGGGGAGGCTGCAGCAGGAGGATCATGTAAGCACAGGAGAAACCTTGTGTCAAAAAAAAAAAAGTTACTGGAAGGAATGCTCATTTATATAGAATTTTATTTGTTTGGTTTATTTTCTTCTTTACTTCTTATTCTTCTTTTCATCTTAAAGGGAATAGAAACAAATGGCAGAACAATCAAGCTAAGATGTCATAAATTGCATTTTAGTTTAATCTTGTATACATCAACAATAATAAATCTCATTATGAAAAACATAATATTGACACAATAAGGAAACGAATATAGGGTTCAAAAAAGAATTGGGTGAAAAAACTTGGATGACTAGCGCTAAAAGTCAGATGTGAGATGGTAAAGTTCAATACTATATTTTCAGTTTGAGCATTTTACATTTCACATGGAGTTTTTGTGTCTTGAGTTGTTTCTGTTTCGGTAGACTTTCTTCTGTTTCAATAGGTTTTTTTGTCATTGTTTAAGTACATTGTAAAGGCCTAATCTGTGTTTAAAGTAGTGTCATTTGTGTGGATGTGCATGGAATGGTTCATTATGTGCTAGATGAGTTTGGATATATATTTTGTGAAAGAATTTAGTTTAAAAAATAGTTACCATAACCATTTTTCAGTGACTTTTACTCTGAAATGCCCTTACATTATCAGTGATTAAACTATTGCAAATAAAATGATGTTTTAAATTTTACATATAAAATAATTAAATGTATAACTGCTAGAATATATAATTATATATATATGAGAAAATAAATAGTAGGTATAATGAATACAATTTCATGGCTTCTGATTTCTTTCCAATAAAAGTAGCATTGTAGATTCAAAATTCATTTCAGTTCAGATGCAGAATTCAAACATTACAGCATAATCAACTGTACATTTTCAGCATCTATGTTTTCCTGGAGCAGTGAAATTATAGTCAGATGTAAAAGGTCATTAAAATCAAATTATAATTATCACTGAGAAACAATTACAGTGCTTCCTCAGTTCAAAGAGCTTTTCTTTTTTAATGTTAGGTATTCAATTTTAAAAAATCAAATTTATTTTTGGAATTTGTAGGGAACAGCCTATAAAGCAGCAAAATTAAAAAACAAATTAACACATACTACCAGAGAAAATCACTTAACCACTATAAGAAAGAAAGAAAGAGAGAAGTTACAAAACAATGAGAAAAAAAGCAGCAAAACAGTATAATAGTTAAGTCTTTACCTATCGATAATAACACTGAGTGTAAAATGGACTCAGTTTTCCAACCAAAAAGCCAAGAGTGGCTGAACAGATAAAGAAAAAAAAACCCAAATTATATGCTGTCTACAAGAAACACATTTAAACTACACATAGAGGAGGTGGGAAAAGCTATTCCATGCAGAGGGTATCCAAAAAAGAGTAGCTAATGTACATCAGATAAAATCGACTACAAATCAAAGACTGTAAAAAGAGACAAAAAAGTTATCAAATGACGATAAAGAGGTCAATTTAGAAAGATGTGTAACAATTACCTATGCACCCACAATGGGAGCTCTCATATGTATAAAGTAAATATTAATAAATCAAAAGGGAAAAACAGCAGTATAATTATAGTAAGGAACTTTGACACACCCCTCAACACTAGAGAGATCATAGATAGAAAATTAGCCAAAAAAAAAAAAAAAGTTAAACTACATACTAGACTTGATAGACCAACTGGCATTTATAGAACATTTTACCAACTGCTATATAGTTACATATTTTTCACATTAGCATTCTCTGGAATAGACCATATCTTAGGCACAAAATAGGACTGAACAAATTCAAAATAGTAGAAATCATATCAAGCATAAAAAAAAATCAAATTTATTTTTGGAATTTGTAGGGAGCAGCCTATAAAGCAGTGTTTCTCGACCTTTCGTATTTCATGGCACACTCAAACCTACAGCTAAGCTTCCACCACACACTTAAATTGTATTAATCAAAAAAAGTTAAAAAAAGAATACACCTTTTTGATTTATTAACACAAACAAAATACACCATGGCTATAAAATAAAACAAAATAATTGATTACATTTTATAATAAAAAGATAATGAATTAAAATTCTTTAAAAAGCTTATTTGTATTTTTTAAATTTTTCTGTTATTATAATTTAACATGTAATGAGATATCTGAGCTTCATGTGTTTTTCAAAATATCTTTTCCGCAAGGTTGAATTTTAGAAAGAAAGGCATACTCTTAAATAATCTTCCAAGGATACCAGCCATGATCAATTTTTGTTTTTAATACTATTCATTGTAGAAAATCTTACTTCACACAAATATGACGTCGAGAATGGAAGAAGTATTTCTATTGCCTTTTTGATAAAACTTGGAAATTCACTCTTGAGAGATAACCGAACGGTTGTAACATCTGTTATTGAATATTATAATGGCCATCCTCTGTCATTTCTTATTTCTGTTAACTATTCCTCTTTTGCAATATTTAAATTTGCTGACATACTCGCACTTAAAACAAAGGGACTTCTCACCCAATCCAGAGATGTTGTGTCAAGTGCAGGTGCAGGAAAATATTTTTCAAATTTGTGTGCAATAAATCTACAGTTTGTAAAATTTGTTCAGTAACGTATTTATCCAGTTTATAACTTTTCACTAGTTCAAACATTTTGACTGCATTTCTCTTTTAATTCTTTCCTTTAATGTCATTTTTCTCTAAAACTACTAATTTTATCTGTACTGTGAGAATATTTTATGATTTCCCTGCATATCCTTATTAAGAGTACTCAAACACTGAAATAAATCTGCAAGAAATGCAACTTTATTACCCAAGATCTTGTCACGAAGTAAATTGCCTGGCTTAGAATGTTGCACTTTTTAAAAGGTTGATACTTCTTTTAATTCATAAAATCTTGATAGAACTCTTCCTGGAGGTAACTCTCTCATTTCTGAGTACAACAAGAGCTGCATATGAGAAGAGTCCATTGTGGGACATAATTCTGCAAATAATCTTGATTGCAATGACCTACTTTGTACATAATCAATAATTTTAACAGTGTCATCTAGGACCTTTTGTAATTCAAGCACTAATGATTTTGACACTACCACTTCTGTGTAGAAAACACTGTATAAAAATTTTTGGATTCTTTTTTTGCACAAGTGTAACAAATTCTTTTACACCTCTGGACATAGTTGGTACTCCATCTGTATAAGTACTTATGCAGGAATTCCATGAATTAAAGTAATTACTGACCAAACTGAAAATACCTTGGTCCTTTGTTGTTGTTTTAAATAGTCAACAAAACAGAAACTGTTCTGTGATTTCTTCTTTATAGGAAAATCTACTGAAGGCTAAAAGTAGGGGTTTACCCCTGATATCAGTAGATTCATCCAACTGAATTGTGAACATGTTTACTTCTTTGAGGTGAATATTATTTGAAATTCTATATTTTCAGATAAATCCTTAACACACCAAAAAATTGTATTATCTGAAAGTGAATTTTTAAAATTTTCTTCTCCAAACATTGTTTTTACAATTGCAAGGCAGGTCAGTGAAATAACAGATTCTGCAAAGGTATGAGATTTCATTTTTCTAGTTATGATTCCTACAGGTGTTTAACTCACTTCTTGGACTTTATCTGACATTGTTGGATATTTGGTCCATACTTTTGCTTATTTAGTATTACTGAGTGCAGGTGATTTGAAATAGTCCATCAACTTTTTGGACAAGTGGGAATGTTTGGATTATAAATCTCTCTTTAACTTTCCAGGGAGCATAACTTCGTTTGCTAATGTTTCTCCACAAATTATGCCTGTGACACATGGTGGATTTCCTTTTTCTATGTGTGCAATCGAATGATACATAATCATCATTATATTGATGACTGATTGTTTTTATTTAGTTGTCAATGTACTGGATGAAGCAGGATTCAATCCAGCGTCATCATCTTCTAATTTTTCTTTAACTTGTCAATTTTAATTGAATGCTATGTAATAAAAATTAAAAATGCCCAATCAAAAATAATAAAAATAAGTAAATAAACAGCTCATACTTTTTAAAGAGAAATACAAGTATCAATTAAATACGCTTGGAATCAAACTAGAATTTGCAAGGTAATTGTGTCCAGGTACTTCACTGTTTGAAATCTAGACAGAAATGCGTGATCCATACAGTAAGAGCTACACCCCTCTGTCTCCCCCTCCTACTGTTCAGGCACACAGAGGGCTGCTGAGTCCAGCCACTTCCTTCACTTTGGATGATTTCAGTCCCAAGTGAATGAACATATATATGTGTTCATTGCCAAATCCTTGTCAACTCGCACCGGCTGCAGACATGTCCCCAGACCTTATTTTTCAAGGCTACACTTCACCACTTTAGAAATAAGTCAGTGTTAATTTTTTATAACAATAAAACTTTTATTTATTATAACGATGATATACTCACATATCCATTTAAAGAGTTTTTCATTTTGATATGCACATTTATTGTGCTTAGAACTTCTTTCAAAAATAATTTAATTGATGATTTTTAACAATTTTTTGTGGCCCACCTAGGATCCTCTCACGACACACCGGTGTGCACGACATTTGAAAATCACTGCTGTAAAGATTCACTCTAGGACAGACCTCCGGAGGGCATGGGCAACGAAGGCCACACCCCAAGGCCTCCAGCCATACTGGGGTCAAAGGCCAGGGAACAAAACAGAAAGATGAAACAGTTCCAGGACAAATGAACCAGACCCAAGAGCCAAAACCTGTGGGAAACATCTCAAGAAAGATCCTGCTGTAATTGTCAGACAGGCAGTTGAACAGGTAGATGATGGGCAAGTAGGAGAGAGAACTTTGGAATCTGGAATTTATAGGACGAGGAGCGGGACAGGGAGGGAAAGAGCTGCCTGATACCAACATCAAAAATCCCAGATACTGGCAGAATGCTCTGCCTCAGCATTCGCACGTCTCCCATTGCTATTACTGCCTCCGTGTGAGAGTGAATGGGCAGAGACGGGATGGGGCCCGTGGGCGGAGTCGAGCGGGCTAGTGCTGGAGAGTGATAATTGCGACTGTGAGATAGAAGCATTGCCCTGAGCAGTCTTATTTTACTACATGTATCTTTGTGACGCTTTATCTAAGTAACCTGATAATGTATACAGTAATTATGTGTATCTGTATTTCAATACAAAGTACTATATTAAAGAAACAACACTTTGGAAAATAAAAGTGACTACAGCAAACCTGAGTTTTCAATTTGCCTCACTCTGCAGTAGTAACAGGAACAATTACTTTTGAAGCACTTGTCTGCAGATAAAAAGACCTTAAAGCGAAGAAACACATATTTGGCAGCATTTCTTGTCTGTTTTGAGAATATCGCCTTTTGAAAATGATTGGAAAATCATGTAATCACTGAGTACAATCATGGTGCTGTTTCCTTGTTACCAGCTGCAAAGCTACCCGGCATCCCAGTCTGGAGGTCAGCTTTTCTATCACCCAGCCCTTCACTCGGGGAAAGTCACAGACTGTTCTCAGCTCAAGGAAGAGCCCCTAAAGATCAGACCATGTGCGCATTATCTTGTGTCTGTATCTTATAAGAAAGAGACTAACAGTATCTTAGTGACTTCTCAAGGATGTAGCAGTTTCTGTAGCGTAAAATTAGAGATATGGCTGTTTAAAAAAGCAGAGCATAAAAAACAACAAAAATCAGCGTAATAAAACAAAACTCAAAACATCAATACAATTTTGATCACATCCCTCCTACTATCTCCATAGGAAATATTTACATTGTGTGCAGTATATTACCCCTCCCAATTTTTCCCTTATCCCCCTTGAAGGGACAGTGGTGGGATGTCTCCTATGCTATTTTTTTCCTCATGTGAATTCCGTTCATTCATTCATATCAAAGAATTTTTTAAAGGAAAACAAAACCAAAGACACAAACAAGAACTTGAACAGTCAAATTAATTTGTCTGTAACTATTGGAACAATTTTTAGGTCAAATTATTCCCCTCTATTTATGGAGATTGTTCAATAAACAAAATTATCTTGCTCTTAATGTTTGAAAAACAAGATCATCTGTACTAACACATTTTCTTATATTCTCTTTATATTGGAAATTGAAAAGAATTCTTGTTACTCAAGCATTTTATGACTGTTTACAGCTGTTTATTTAAACATTTGGTATGCCTAATTTCCATCTTTTAGTCACTCAAAATGACGTCCATGATTGTGTACATATTACCTACTCTTTTCTTTCTTGATACAGAAAATAAATCCCAAAAGAACAAGTTCTCAGTCTTGGTAATTTGTCCCTTTCTTCTCTTATACCATTCTGTCCCACCCCCTTCCAAATTGGTGTGTCACGTACCTGCCGACTGGTGGGGTCTATGGTAGTTCCTTTCAGTCCCACTTTAAACACAGTGCTTTTGATTTGTTAAGTTTTCTGATGATATATAGCTTGATATTTCACTTCTCCTATTAGTCATATATTTCTATTTGACAAGGAAGCAATTTTTTTTCAAATCAGAATCTTTTTTCAAAAAGTTGAGTCACTTTTGCTTAGTTTATTTTCATTTTTAATAATTTACTCTAGAAAACCCATGAGGATGAAAAATTTTATTGACTATACCCCTGATTCTCCATCGTCATAACTCAAGACTTATGGTTCTAAAGAATAGCTCTTATATGAAGGTTAAAGAGCTGAAAAGTAGCCAGTTGATTAGCTTAGGGAAAATAATAATCAGTCTACCCATATTTTTGGAACATCTTAGAGTTCAAATTACAGAAAAATCTTTGAAATGAAGTTTTAGTTCTCTTTGTCTTTCTTTTTTCTATTAAATATGAAAGCTGATTTTTGTTGGGCAGATGTCTTCCAGTTGTGACAGAAAGGTATATCTTTAGAAATTTTTATATATCTTGCGCCATTAAATACAAAACTTTAAGCAAATTGTCTTATCTACCAGTGCAAACTGTTGAAATGAGAATCCGTTCTTTCTATCTGCCCCCAAAATCTTTAAGAGCTCTATAGTTACCATTTGTTAGTTTTGGACATATCTTGTTCTTGTTTGAAGGTGATGATGTACTTACAAACGTTTGCCCCCAACAGATTCTCAAAATTTCTTAGTACAATAAAATACCCCACTTGTAAACTTTTAGTGACAGAAATGTTTGGAATTGGGTATATTTTTGAGTTTTAGAAATATGCATTTACAATGCATTATGGAACACTCTTTGGGGAGTCTGTGGAAGTTCCCTTTTATCCAACAAGCTATATATAAAAATATATATGTATTACAGAAAATTGTGTGACTCACACCCTAAATTATCTAAATGAAGATTAGAAATAGTCTTCTGTCAATTCCAATTAGGTTTTATGCCAAGTCAAGTAAGTAAACAAAATAAAAAGAGTTGAACTTCTGAGCTTTCCAATTTCAAAATAGTATGAAAATAGCTGCAAGTTTGTATGAGACAATCTTCTCAGAGTTGTTTTCATCTCTATCCACTGCTTTCTCTATTTATTGCTAGGCAGAGTGGGTTGAGTAGTTTGGAGTGCAAATTTCCTAGCAGAGTTATTTCAGACAATTTGCCAAACAAAAATATATACAAGGCATGGGACAGTTAACTGTTAACCATTTTAAAAAGTAAAAATTCAGTTATGTAACCCAAATATAAGACATATTTGACCATTTTGTTAAACACAATTGTTTCTACTTGATCAGAAAGTAAAAGAAATTATTTTTCTAGTTTGGAAATATTTTTTCAAGTTCATATACTTATTGCGTTATATATATGTGTGTGTATATATGTGTATGTATTAATATATATAAATACTCTATGATATCCATAATCTCAATTTATGGTGGCTGTCCATTCACTTCCCAGTAAATGAAAATTAAGAATGCTAAGCTTCTCTGAAAATCTAACCACTTAGAAAATAAACTCTAGGTTTGAATTTAAAACTCATTTTATTTTGTTCCCAATCATTTAAAGTCCTATTTTTTACTTTTTATATATTTAATCATAATTTATTTGGAATATTTATCCCCAAAATCTCTAAACAATTGTAGAAATGGTATAAGAAGTCTTGGGAAAGAATCCAGTTTTCACAATGGGTGGTGACGATGCTGTAGTTTCTCTCTGGCTACTCCGAAGATTTTAGTTTGGGTTCTGCAGTTTCACTAGGATTTATCTGCTTTTACATTTATTTCTAGTTATCTTGTTTAGGATTCTTTGTGTTTCTTGAAATTATGAATTATTTTTTTGATTAATTTGAGAAAATTTTGCTTTTAATTTCTTCAAATACTACTTCTGTGGTGTACTGTTTGCCCTCTCATACTTAAGCTCTAATTACACGTATTTAAATATGCTATTATTGTATGTTTTTGCAATTCTTTCTCTTCTGTCCTCCCAATTCCACTCCTGCCTGGGTTTCCCTCTGGATTGTTTCTTCTTATTCTACTATGTTTGTGCTCATTTCACTTATGTCTGATTTGCTCCCAAATAACCCATTTAATTTTTAATTTTTGTTGTATTCTTCAGTTCTATAGTATGTAAATAGGCCTTTCCCCAAATATTTTATGTATCATTGTACTATTTTCTGCTTTTAAAACTAAAGCTTAGTGTATATAACCTCAAAATGTTAAAGTTATGTATCTACAACGTATGTCAAGTACTGTGATTCCAAATTGTATTGGAAGTACTTGTGAGTCTGGGCTGTTGTCTATTATTTCTTTTGATTCTCATTCAAGGAGGCTTTCATTCTTATCTTTCTGATAATCTTTGATTGTGTGGTGATATTAATTTTAAAGGTTAACTTATAGAAATAATTTGATGTCCTAGCAAAGCATCATTTTCTTTTTTTAATTTTTTTTTATTTGCAGAACATATATTTTATAAAGGTTGTATTTCTAGATATATAAAGAATTCTCACCAGGCTAGGCAACACAGTGAGACCCTTCCTGTGCAAAAAACTAAAATCAGTCAGGCATGGTAACATATGCTTGTAGTCCTACCTACTCAGGAGGCTGAGGCAGGAGGATCTTTTGAGCCCAGGAGTTGCAGGATGCGGCCATGCTCATACCACTGCACTCCAGCCTGGGTGACAAAGTGAGACTCTATCAAAAAACAAAACAACAACAACAACAAAAAAAAAACAAAAACAAAAAAGAATTCTGAAAACTCAATAAGAAAACAAATAATCTTGTTAAAAAAGGCAAAGATTTTGAATAGACAATACTTCATCAAGGAACATGTAGAGATTGCAAGCAAGCATGTGAAAAGATACTCAACCATTATTGTTAGGGAAATGCAAATTAAAACCACAGTGATTCTACAAAATTCAACATCTCTTTATGAAGAAAATTCTCAATAAATTGGACATAGAATGAACATACCTCAAAATAATAAAGACCACATATGACAAACCTACAACTAACATTATTCTGAATGAGGAAAAATTGGAAACCTTTCTTGTAAGATGTGAAATGAAACAAGGATACCCACTGTCACCACTTTTATTCAACATATGTGGTAGTATGGGCACCGGACCCATATACCGGAGGTGGTGGGTTCACACCTGGCCTCGGCCAAAAACTCAAAAATGGCAAAAAATGAACAAACAAACAAACAAACAAAAAAACTCAATGAAAGATTTTGGCAATATTCAATTTTGAAAATAGAATGAAAGGATCATAAAGGCAAAGGGAATTTCAAGAAGATGTCAATGATTAACCTGTGAAAATGTTCTAATAAGATTAATACTGAGAAAAAGATGATCAAATTTTGTAATGGGGAAGGCATCAGAGAAAAGCATGTTTAGAAATGTCTTTAAGAGAATGGGTAAAAGCAAAAAAAAAATTGAATCAATGTGTATTATAATTCTAGTGTACGTATTTTTAAATGTTCAAATTAGACAATACCATGACTAAATTAAAATTAAATTTCTTCATAAATAGACCTCCCTATTGATATTTATAAGGTCCTTGTGTTAAGTTTGGAAGAATGAGAGTATTAGATCTTAACTTTTTTTCTTAATTTCCTAATATTTAATTTCTATGAACTCATGGGTCACCTTTTGATAGTAGGTTATTAATTCATCACAGTCATCCATTTCAGTGTGTTCAACCATATGGACTAGCATTTCAAGATTAGTAAGGCATTTTTACCTTAAACTTTTTATTCATTTAAATAATGCTATTTTGATGATATGCTATACCCCCATACCCAAGGTGTTGTCTTTCCAGCAACAACCAGAACTTGATTATCTTTTATTGGAATAACACTCATAAAGGTACAATTTTAAGATGTCATAATCAATTTTACTTATACGTAATAAAAATATAAAACTGTCTAAATTATTTTCCCATGAAAATTAGTCAATGGTGCCATCCATTGATATTATCATTGTCTTGTTGGGTGGCATTTTCTTTTCTACTGCTTGCTATACCAGACACTCGTATCAAATCCCTTCTAGATCTGTGTCTGGAAAGTAATGAATGAAAGAATGTCTTCTGGGATATTTTATTCTACTATTAGTAGCTGTAATAATAATGTGTTCATGTTCACTCCAATCAATCTCATAAGGGGATTTAACAGGTGTTTAAAATGCTAAGAAATTTTGGAACAACGAAGAGGTTAGGAAATGTCTTTTATTACAAGATGGTATTGTACCCAATAACACAAATGGAATTTGAACCTCTTTGCCTATCCCCGCTTCTGATTTAATAAAGAAAGCTGGATTACTCTATTATGATTTATTCTAGTCTACATTTATTTTATGTCCCAACACTAAATATAAGCATCTGGTTTCATCTAGACATCTGTCAATGGTCATGTTTCATTCAAATAAACTTTTACAGTGCCTTGGGATTATGGAATTGACTACTTTTCTGGGTCATAAATTCATGCCTTATATAGGTTAGACATAATGCATATCTACAGTTACCATCAAAAATAATTTTAAACTAAAGAATGAATATTCAAGTTAATATTGATGCCTAACGTACTGGAGTATTTCCCTGATTTTTATGAAACGATGACAGAATTTACAAAGTTGAAAGTTAAAGTTACTAATTTGAGGGTGGAAATCGCAAAAAGATTCTTTTGACTGATTGTGGGGAAAACATACTGGAAGTCTTTTAAAAAATGCTTACATTGTAATAATGCTGCATGTGGATTGGTTTGATGTAGTTCCTTTTGCATATGCTTATCCTGCCAATAATAAAGAGCAAAGAGTCGAATATTCTCTTTACATTATATAAACGTGATTTTATTACCATGAAAGTGGAGTGTCACTGGCCATCAGTGAAGTAAGCTATCTATATATTGCCTAAAATAATAAAATAATTTAAGTGTATGTCACATAATAGCCCATTAACCTATAAAGTGGGCCGATATGTTCAGTTACAAAGATATCTAATTTGTAACTATTGTCCTGGGATTGTTTTTGCTAAACATTACACAGTTAGAGTTGAAGAGTTATTTTTCACATTAACCTATTGAATGAAGACTTACAGGTCATAAAACAAAACACCTGCTTTATTGAGGTTCCCCTTTACTTAGTTATCTGAATAATGAACTTTTTTGCATATTTATTGGGAGTGGAAGTCTCATACGGCAGTCTTCTGACACCCTTTTGTCTTGAGCATTCTGAGGACATTTCTGTACCAAAAGATAAAGAACCTAAACATCCTGTGCCAGCCTTCTCACATCCACTGGCAAATGTCTATTTGCTTTAGACGCGACGAATACTTCTGCGTTCTGAGTCTCGGTCTCTTCCAGCTTTCAGACTCCACTGGGGATAGTGGGACTCCTTATAGCAGCAGTTCTCTACCTATGGGTTGCGACATTAGGAAAGTTGAAAACCACTGCCTTATAGTTTGGGATAAGAGGGTGCATGGGAGCCCCACATCAGCTACTGTGTGGAGGAGAGTGGGACCCACCAGGCACGGGTTACTGATGCGTACTACTGGAGCTGACTGTGCTCTGTCTCTTCTCCATTTAGTAAAGGCATTTTCTCACCCTGTGCCTGACTGCATTGTGTATCCCTTGGCAATTCCAATACCAAGATGCAGTAAGCAGACATTGGACTTCTATTTCTGGGGGCTGGAATTGTTCATTTATTTTTTTTAAATGTTTCAAAATACATGCACTAGAATTATAATACTATAATGATTCAATTTTTTATTTGCTTTTACCCATTCTCTTAAAGACATTTCTTTGCAATCCTCCCTATAGTGGAAGTCTACAAGACCTTGGTATTTGTGCAGTTGACCAACAATTAGGAAAATTATGAAAAATGGTGCGATGAACATTTTTATTCTACTCCATAGATATGCTTGAGAATAATGTTCATTACGGTTCTTTTTATTAAGGACTCTTTTCCACTTATCTCAGTAACAGTTACAGTTGTGTAACTGGAGTAGCTCATTTATATCTTTTTGCATATTGTTGTCTTTTAATTTCATAACTAGATCTTTTTGTTCTTTTAATTTGTGTTGGTTGATGGAAAGTGAGAATTAAGTATGCAGCAAATATTCACATACATTTTGCTTTTATCTTCATTTTTTATTATAAGTATTGCTTTGAGAGTTTTGCTATATATATACTAGATTTCTATTGCTATCACAACAAATTACCACAAACTTACTATTTTAAAATAACACAAATTCATCATTTTATCACTCTCTATGGCAGAAGTCTTTGTATGTCAGAGTTGGTTTAGTGGGTTTATCTGCTCCAGGTTTCACAAGGCAAAATCAAGGTTCACTCCAAGATCCTGGTGGTTGTGGGACTGAGGTTCCCACTCACTTGCTGGCTGTCAGTTGGAGGCTGCTGTTGCCTCCAAAAGGAACCATCCTATTGTTGCATTGGGGGCCCTACATGTTGGAGCCAACAACAACATGCCAAATCCTTCTCACTCTTGGAATCTCTAAGATTTTCTCTTTGTCCATATCTTTTTCTCCTCTTTTGCCTCTAGCCAGAGAAAGTTTGTTTACTCACTGCTTCTGGGGGCTAGGTTGCTTAAATTGGGTCTGCCACAATTATTAGGTCATCATATATGAAATGTCCAATTTCAAATCAAGTTTAGTTTTATAGTCAAACAAAAAGCAGTACAATTCATCAAAATATGTGCCTAAACTATCAACATCGTTTTGTGATCTTAACGATTAGCTTGTTTGTGCCAGGAGCAAAAAAGCCTGGAGAGCAAGTGGTGATAAAATTGTGGAAAACATTTTCCACAGCTTGTTTAGAATTGAGTATTTTTCCTTGCAAGAGGCATTCCAAAGCCTGGAAGAAGTCGTGGCTAGTTGGTGTAATTTCTGGTGAATACAGTGGATAACATAAAGGTCCCACGTCTAGCCTCTGCAGTTTGAGAACAAGGTTTGTATGACAGGTGGTCGAGACTTATCTTACAACAGGATTGGCCTGCTTTATTGACCAAGCTCAGCTGCTTAATCATCCTCATAATTTCATACAATTGGTTGCCAAAGACATTTCCTGTAATTGACCAGATTTCATAAAGCTGTACCAGATAATACCAGCTCTGTAACAATACACGCACACCATTATCTATTTCTGATGATTACTCAGTTTTGGATTGTGTTTGGGGACTTTGTTTTCATACAGTCATTGTGCTGAATTTGTGATTGTTGAAAAGAATCCATTTTTCTCCCCACGTAACAATATGGTGTAGAAATGGTTCATCTTTATGTTGTGACAGCAAGGACAGGCAAGCTTCAAGACAATTTCTCTTCTGATGCTCCTTTACTTCATGTGGAACCCAGCTATGCAGCTCCTTTACCTGGCAAATTTGTTTCAAACTGTCCAATATTGTTGGAAAAGTAACATCAAACCTTGTCACTAATTCCCTGTAGGTTGAGCTTGATCTGGATTTACTTCTACCATAGCTTTCAGCTCTCATTATCATCCACCTTGGTTTCAGGTCGCCCCTGTGGCTCATTTTCAACATTGAGATCATCAGAATGGAACTTCTTATACCATCAACATACTGTGTATTTATTAGCCACACCCTGCCCGGACCCTTTGTTGATACATATTTTCAAGCTGTCTTTGCTGCATGGGTTTCAAAACAGAACACATGTTCGAAAATAACACTGATTTTTTACTTATCCATGGTTTCACAAAAATTGCCTCAAAAATTTCTGAAAGATAATCAGAAGCCAAAACATGCGTTTGGAAGAATGAGAATGTACCTTCACAATAAAAATAAAACAAGAAGCATCAATGTGAAATGTCAGAGATATCAACTGTCAAACTTAGTACTTAAGGAAATCAGATGTCTCATAGTTAATAACCTATTAGGATAATCAATCTATCTTAAATTTCGTAATCTTAACTATATTTGCAAAGTCCCTTCTATTGTGTAACAGGAATGCCCAGCCAGTGGCCTGCAGGCCACATGTGGCCTAGGAGGGCTATGAATGCAGCCCAACATGAAATTCTAAATTTATTTAAAATATTATGAGGCTTTTTGTGATTTTTTTGGTGAATCTCAATTGTGTAGTTCTCGAGAATGAACTTTGTAGACAAAAGTGTTGTATCACGTCACATAAAATAAACAAGTACGTTCTCGCTATTTGTCCCGTGTGTGTGACTATAGTTTTATGGTGGTTGTGAGGCTTCCCGTGTGTCTTCCTAGCGCAAATGGTCAAGTTGACACCGTGAGTTGTTACATGTGCTTGTGTGAAGAGTGCATGTGGGAATACTCAAAGGAAGAGTCAGATCTTGATGTGCTTGCATTACTAGTAATAATGATTTTATAATTTTTAAACCAAAATTATATTCAATTATTATTTGTTAATAGAGGAGAAATATTATTAGGAATAGGGAACAGAGTATGGAAAAAGGGAGACAGTAATAGAGGTTTGATTTGGACACAATTTCCTGGCTTTGAGCACAAAGCACAAGACTCTGCCCCTTTAATATTCCAAAGCCTGGTATGTTGAAGATCCTCCCTCCCCTCTGAGCTGCTGGAGGCTGGAGGCCTTGAGGCCATTTTCTGCCAGGTCGGGGATGTGTGCTCCAGGAGAGTGCTTTCTGAGAGTTAAGAACATGGAATCTTTGGGCTTTGTCCAACACAGGAAGGCCTGCTCCAAACCAGTTAAGGAGAAGAAATATCTCTTTTCTTCTATCACCTTAATTGAAGAAATATCTCTTTTCTTCTATCACCTTAATTGGGCCAGAGGAGTCTGTCTGGACATAAAGCCTGTCAGAGTATGAAAACATCACATTTCTGATGTGTGACTGTGTGTCAGCTGGGCTTTGGTCCTTTAGTTAGCTTCTAATTGGCTACTTTAGATTCCATATTAAAACCATAATACCTTAAAACAGGAAAAAGTAACAAATAAATCCTTGCAATTAATTGTAGAGTTCATCTAGTTAGTAGGAATGCGAGTGCAACAAGAATCGTGATAGGCTTGTTTGCCTTGCCTTCATGAGATTTATGATTGCAACCCTGATGTATGAACTAAATACAAGCTAGCTTGGTACCCGAGGTGGTGTACTGGAGGCCTCACGAAGAAGAGTGTGCCACTTCCTAATCCCCACTGCTCTTAAAATTATCTCTTCATCTTTGTCTATTACTTCTCTATAACTCTCATTAATGATTTTCCTAATAATTTTCCACTGGTTTCTTGCATGACCAGGCCACTAGGAAGTAAATTCTCAGTGTGTCGGGGCTGTCTTCCCCAACACTGGTGACTTGGCGAGGCAAGAGTTATCAGTAATATTTCAATCTATCATTGCAACATTAGAATGCAATATTATTTAGGAGTCAGGTAAGCACTCTTATTTCATTTCATAAGCATTCTTAAGGCACTTCCGCACCCCTGCAGTGCCTCACACATCACCTGTGGTGCGCTGCAATTGTCCTTCTTCGTCGCCCTCCATGGGCAACTGCGATATGGAAGGGCCCAAAATTTGCCTTCTATTTTCCTGTAAATCAATTTTTTTCTCTTTTTTAAAATTTATTTTATTTTTTTATTTTTAAATACATGTATTTTATTATTCTTCATTATAGTATTCCCCTCCCCAACCCCCAGTGGTAAGACAGAATTTATTTACAGAAAAGAATACAGAAAACACTAAAGCTCCTGGTAGAGGGAGAGAATTCAAGAGGGGAGAGAGAAGCTCTCTCTGCTGTAAATAAATTTTTATAATAAAAGTAAATATCAGTCCTTCCTCTATCATTATTGTTATTGTTATTGTTATTTAAATTCAAGCATGGCTTCTTTAATGTCTCAAAAGAAAGTAGAACCCCCAGAAAGAAAAATTGCAGATGAAGGAAGAGGATTATTCAATAAAAAGTATACAGAAGGGCTGGGAGAGGTGGCTCATGCCTGTAATCCTAGCACTCTAGGAGACCAAGGTGGGTGGACCTTGTGAGCTCAGGAGTTGGAGACCAACATGAGCAAGAGCGAGACTCAGTCTCTAAAAATAGCTGGGGGTTGTGGTGGGCTCCTGTAGTCTCAGGTACACAAGTGGCTAAAGCAAGAGAATCCCTTGAACCCAAGAGTTTGAGGTTGCTGTGAGCTATGACACTACTGCACTCTACTGAGAGTGACAAAGTGAGACTCTGTCTCAAATGAAGAAGAAAAGTGAATACTTTTTTGTTGGGGCAAATAATAAGGCACTCTAGTTAACTTGTAGGGAATTGGCATAACTTTTTGTGATTTGAAAAGGTATTATATGCAAAAACATGCTGCCAAATTCTATGCATTTGAAGGATTGTGTTGTGAAGACAAACTAGTGGAACTGAAAAAGTTGTCATGTCAACCAATTTCTTTTTAAAAGTTACAATTCAGATGGATTCTATTGTAAAATTTCATTATGCAGTGGCATATTTAATAGCAAAAAGAAAATTCAAAACCATTTGCTTATTGTGAGTTTATTATGCAATTTTAGGAAAGCATGGCAAGCATAATTTGTCCAGAAAAAAGGGGGTTATTTCTAAAATCAGTTTGTCTCACTGAATTGAAGAAACCGGAAAATCTATCCAAAGAGGTTTGGAGAAAAAAGCTGCTAATTTTAAATTTTATGCTTTGGGGGCTGGATGACAGCACTGATGCTACTAATATGGCTCGATTGCCTTTTTTTTTTTTTTTTTTTTTTTTGTGGTTCTTGGCCAGGACTGGGTTTGAACCCACCACCTCCAATATATGGGGCCGGCACCCTACTCCTTTGAGCCACAGGAGCTGTCCTCAATTTGCCTTTTTTATTAGTGTTATCGGTAAAAAATATAATGTATGTGAATAGATGGCTTCATTAGTACCATTAAAAGACACAACTGAATCAAGAGATTTAGCAGTAAAAAAATGTGTAAAAGTGATTTTCTTTGTCCATTGTCAACCCACATAGTATATAGTTGCTGGTGATGTCCCAGTGGTGGTAGGTAAAAGAGAGGACCTTGTAAAATTAAGAGAAGACTATTTAATTACTGCCCTGAACTCTGGTTTGATGATGGATGTATCAATGTCTAATTTATCTATTAAACTTTACAGATACGTGTATAAACATAGTATTTATAGGTTTTTGTTCTAACCATGGTTTCAGGCATTTACTGGGGTTCTAGAACAGAATCTAAGAGGGGGCTACTGTATTTTACTATGACTTTAATTCTATCTCCTCTTCTCTCTCTTCTTTCTATTGGAGTTCATGAAGCAGTTACTTTATTGAATCAGATTTAGTGTTTGCCAGAACCTAAAACTCTTTTACTCTCCAAAATGCCAGCACATCTGCTAGTAAAAACATGTCCATCCTTTTCAGAAAGACTAACTGTTGATAAGTGGATTTCTGGAAGCAGAAGAAAGTGAGATTGAATGTGGGCCAAAATACTTGCTAGTTTTAGGATCTTTGAATACTTAAATAGTAAAGCAAACTTACTGTTCTGTTTCTTCATTTGCAAATAGTAGCAACCTGACAGAACTATGAGTAGTGACTTAAAACATTTAACACTAGGTCTGGAATATTGTCAATAGAAAGTCAGTGAGGGAAGACGTTTTTATCAAGAAGCATGTTAAGACAAAGAATTGGTGAGGAACATGACCTTATTGCCACGACACAAGGCAAATCAGGGGAAGGCTGACTCTGTGCACTTGAAGCTCATTGTTGATGTTTAGCCCTGTAAGACATTGATCATACTGATGCTATATAGTGAGTGTTCATAGAGACATGTCTGTATATTTAAAATTTCTTTCTCTGCCTTCTTTCTTCATCTCTGATCTTCTATCTCAGATCACTTTTGTTCCAAAGAATTGATTGTTTAGAAATTCTTTCAGTGTGTGTTGGCTTGCATTAAACTCGCCATGTTTTTATTTATCTTAAATAAATTTATTTCAGAACTTTATACTTGAATGATAGCCTGTCCTCCCCCCACCCATATACTGAGTTTAGAATTCTAGCTTGGCAGCCATTTAATTTTGACACACTAAAAATATATTCGACTGCTGTATGATTCCCACTTTTCTTGAGAGATCATCTCTCATCTCCACTGTCAATTATTTAAAGAAAATACACCTTTTATTTTGCTTTTTCTCTGGAAATTTTAAGCACTTCTTTTTGGGTTTAGTAGTTTTAGTTTTATATGATGTATTTAGGCTTGGCTTTGTTTTTTCCTTATCATGCTTGGGATTCTCAGCAGACTTGAAGCTATGAAGTGGTATTTTACATTAGTTCTAGAAGATCTTTCAGCCTTTTGCTCATCACATATTTCCTCTACTTCTTTTTCCTTTCCTTTGGACTGTGATTACGTGTATGGTAGACCTGAATCTCCAGGTCTCTTAAGTTTGCTTCCATTCTCTTTCTCTCTCCCCCCTCTTTTTCCATCTATTTGTATGCCCATTCTGCATTTGAGCAGTTTCCTTACAAATCCCTGCTTTACATGTGTCTAATCTGGCATTATAATGTGATATTAAGTTTTAGTTTTGGGTTATTCTAATTTTTAATCATTAGCATCTGTCTTCTCAAACTATTGATATATTACTTTATAGATCTTTATTTCCTACCAATTTTTAAAATTTATCTTTAATTTCTCTAAATATAACTATATTCAAGTATTATTTTAGAATATATATTTGATAATTTTGACAGATCGGTTTCTACTTCCCACTATTTGTGCTTGTTCCCATTCTGATGCCTTGTTTTCTTATGAACCTGATTAGTTCTTACTACGTACTGGTTACTGATTTATAAAAAATTGTCACAGTGATTTATTTTTGGCCTAGGATGAGGGTGACTTCCTCTAGAGAGAATTTGTGCTTGCTTTGGTCAGGCAGCTGGAGGCCCTACCCGACCAGATGTTTGGTCCACCTAAGTGATGTAAACTTGGCTGCACATCTGAGCAAAGGTTGGCTGGTGATTGCAACTTCTTGGGGACATTTTTTTTCCTGCCTATGCTTAGTCCTAAGCAAATTTTGCTTGTAGTCTTGTGTTAGAAATGTGGGATAGGATCATTTGGGGGTCCAGGTTCACATGGGGAAGGTTTTCTGTTAGATTTTGTACCTTTCATGTTTCCTAGGTTTTCATTTATATTCCTTTTCACCTGGGTGATGATGTCTAAAAGCAACTCATGTTTCTGAGAACACGAATGTATTTGGCCCAAAAGTAGTTTATGCAGTTTATGAGTTCCCATTTTCTCCTGGATATTTGGCAATGCAATTCTCTAGCTAGCTTTTAGGTATTTTTAATAATTTTTAAAAACCTAGAATTTTTACTTTGGTTTTCAGTAGCCGAGTTCAGTTACCCTTGGTAAAAAGAATAATGGTCTCACAAATATGTCCATGTTCTAATTCACAGAACTTGTGAATATATTATTTTATATGGCGAAATGAAATTACGGATGCAGATGGAATTAAGGTTCCTAATCAGCTGACCTTGAGATATGGAGATTGTCCCTGGGTGGGCCCAGTGCAATCACAAGGGTTTTTATAAGTGAAAGAGGGAGGTAAGTGAGTCCCTAGTGAAGTGATGTGAGAAATCAACTGGGTATTACTGCTTTGAAGAGGGCCACGTGCCAAAGAATGTGGGTAGCCCTTAGAAGCTGGAAAAAGCAAGGAAATAGATTCCCCCTTAGAGCCACCAAAAAGGAACACAGCTCTGCCAACACTTTGCTTTTAGAACAGTAAGTCCTATTTCAGACTTCTGACCTCCAGAACTGTTAAAAATTAATTTGTGTTATTTTAAGCCATTAGGTCTGTGGTAATTTGTAACAGCAGCAATAGGATAACAATATACCCTGCCTACCAGAGATAGAAACTAAACTTCTTCCTATAACGAATGTAGTTAAGTATTAAAGGAACCAAAATAACAAGAATGTGATCTACGTATTTTGATTTTGATTATTATTTTTAAACATTGTAATAGTGAAATTCCATGATACCAAGGAAAGTAAGAGCATTTTCTGTCTGATCCAATTTCTAAACTTTTTTTTCTTTTTTAGTATTAGTGATTGATGTTCCATATCTTATATCCTGACTTATTTGAAGCTAAAAGACAAAATTTTCCAAAGCAAATACACTAACTTTTGGCAAAATGATAGAAACTGAAATTTTTGCTAGTCCTGCTACTCCAGAATTATAGCTAACAATGGATGGGAAATTTTTGCTAAAAATACTATCTTGACATTTTTTAGCAAATAAAAACCTAAATAACCACAGCTTTGATCATTTACTACATGTGAGTTTTTGTGAGAGCTTTTACATTTGTTTAAATAACGTTACTGAATCAAATTATTCTTTAAATTGAAACCAAACTTGATCTATTTAAAGTATGCCAAGTTACTCAGCCCTACTGCTGTGTTTGCTCATAGCAGCTGCTAATTCTAAAAGGACTGACACAGAGAATGTGAAGAGCTTGGGGCTGGAATCACCCGACACTCCACGATGAGCAAGGATTTCCTTCCAGACAGCATAGGATGTATTTTTTCTCATCATAAAATTTATATGAAACTGAAGGAATGTAGATATATGTAGCATTAATTGGAAAACCTGAAAAGAGGGCATTGGGACAAGTAGACCTTACTGATGCTGACCTTGGAGCCAGTGTACTCTCCATGGGTAACAGCACATGTATGAAATATGAGAAACAAAGGTTTTTAAATAGCGTACTAATCCTTAATGGAGAATCCTTGGGCAAGTCAGTTAATATCTATTGGTTTTATGTGTATGATCTCTAAAACGTCATTAAAAATGCATGTAATAATAAGTAAGATTCTTCCCTCTCTAATTTCCTGTTTTTGAAAGGATATATACATATGCATATATCCATCTATGTGTATAGCATATTATTATGTGTAATATAATAAAAAATAGGTGAGCTCCTTCTCTAACACTCTACATGTCTTTTAAAATGAAATTCAATGAAAAGAGCGTCAGTTACACTGGTTAGATGAGATGTTATGTTAAGGCTTAGCAAATGGAAAAAGGGTACATATCATTATGTCTAGGGCACTGGACTTCAAACTTGGCTTAGCTTTCTCCCATCTAGAAAGTTTGTTTTATAACTCTTTGGACATAGTGTAGGATCACTACTACAGAGAGCCATCAACACTACAGAAATCTGCTCAGAAAGTATAAAGTATTTCCTTTCTGCTGATCATCTTTTATTGGTACCTACTCAAAAATGTGGAGATGTCCTCCTATGGAAAAAATGTTGGCCCTTCTCATGTTGCCTGTCTGTAAAACTGCTCAGTGAGAGTAATGATGGTTCTTCATTATGTGTGCCTGCAGTTGTAATTAAGATGTTCCCCCAAAGGATTTTTAGCAGAACTCGTCTTCCTATAATAAGCAATGTCTCTTTTATACTGAGCATTTGATAAATAACTGTTTAAAGGAATTATTGCTAATGAACTATTATTTGATGTGACTGTTTGAGCAAGTGATTTCAGCCTAATGCCTGAACACTGAGGATAATGGGATGAGTAGCAAAGGTTCTTAATACTGAAAAATAGTAAGCTTTTAAGTTATAAATTTAAGCAAAATCAGTATTTGTCCATCTAAAAAAATCAGTGATTTAAAAGTTAAACCTTTTGGATTGATTCTTAATTTTACCACAGGTTGACTAAATGTGTTTGTATAAAGTACTTGTGAAATTTTCACAAACTATTGTGAAATTTTCTCTATCCCCTAAAGGTGGAAAATGTCCCCTAGTTCCAAAAGTTACCTAAAATCTTCTATGAACTATAAAATATATATTATTTGTTTTATTCTCATTGTGTTACAGTAATAATATGAACAGATACATGAATCAAAGGACTTTGCTTAACTGAGAAATATTTATGTGATGTCATTTTGTAAACAATTTGACCTATTATCCAGAAAGCACTGATGACAAGGAATTTAAAAGCATGAACCTTGTTTTTAAGAAACAGTAAATGAAGGCAAGTAAGTGAGTAAACAGAGATTGTGCACCATGAAAAATGTCATGATATAGGTACATAGTAAGCAGATGCTGTAAGGATGTCAGCAGGAAATCAAATCTTGATAGTTCAAAAAATTCTTCTCCATCAACTTCTTCTCCAGGTAAATTTGAACAAGACCTTCATTAAGAATGATGGGAGTTAAGTCAGCAGTGGATCAGCAGGGATAAATTTTAAAATAGGAAAAAATATGCAAAGTTAGGCACATTCTCTATATTCAAAGAGCAACCAATGGTTTTGAGGAGAAAGTGCACGCGTGTATGTGCACTAAAAGGGGTCTGAATAGTAAGGGATGTGCGTACCTGATGAATTTACACCACTGTGAAGTTATAAAGAAAGTGAACAGAAATACTTTCAATAGAGAAGTGCAGTGAATAGACTTCTCTTTGGAAGATTTTTCTGGTAGCCTGCGGATAACGGATGGAGAGGTGAAGGGGAAGCAGTGAGAAAAATGAACAGTAAGTCTGGAAGCAAGTGGAGAAATCCCAAGTATTTAAAAAATAGGAATAAAACTGAGTTAGACCAAAGCATCATGCATTAGGAACAAAGAGGGAAAACCATCAGATTTATTTATTGATTGGTCCAGGTGGAGGATGAAGGAGGGATACATCTTAATTGGCCTCTTTAATCCCTGGTTTGGTGAGTTCCTATGTTCACTGAACAAGAGACCTAGGAAAAGGCAAAGACTTGAAGGGAGAAATCACGAGTGTATTTGCAGGCATGTTGATACTGGAGTACTGTGAGATACCTGAATCGTAATTGCAAGCCTCAACTCAGGGAAATAGGTCAGACCTGGAGGTGTAGGTTTGCATGTCAATTTGAAAATGATCATGGAAATCATACTCATAGAAGCAATCACCTTGGGAAACGTTTTGCTGTTCTTCACTTTGATGAAATTATATGATTAGGTAATTATAATGTCTTTTCCCCATAGGCTTTTTAAGAAAAGAAACCTCTAGTATACCTTGTGATTTATTTCAGAACACTTACATTAATTTTAAAGCATATCAATTTAAAAAAAAAACACAATATTTCCGATTTTAAACTGTTTTTCCCATCCAAATAAAAACATTCTATATCCATTGCTGCCACTGTCACTTTTAGATTAAATAATTAGAACTATGCATATAAATAAAGATGGTAAATTTTTACCATATGATATAATTGGTGATTCAAGGTTTCTTCCAAATAGATGAACTTAGCTTGAAGACAAGCCATGTCAAACAAGAATTTCCACATATTAGGGCCCCCAAACCCTCTGTCATAATGGAATATAAATTATGTGTTTATCTCTCACAAGATGATTTAGAATCAGGTGGTTAGATTAGACAATAAGTATTGTAATATATGAATGTCATTATCATTGTCGGTAGATATATCCTACACGTGATTTGAGAATTGTACAAATATAATCTGAAAATTATTATTATTTTCTTTTGGAATCACTTCATTATCACTTAACTTTTAAATAACTGTAAATGTAAACACTTGTAAAGCTTTTTAATATTAAAACTCTTGAGGCAGTCCCTGTGGCTCAAAGGATTAAGGCACCGGCCCCATATGCTGGAGGTGGCAGGTTCAAACCCAGCCCTGGCCAAAAACTGCAAAAAAAAAAAAATTAAAACTCTCCCCAATTCAATGTGCTTTCATGATTGTAACGTACGCATTTAAAATGGTGAACTATTTTATACAAAAAGTCCATTACTTTTGTTATAATGATTATAACTTATTTTAATAATATTTTATACATTATATATATAATGTTTCTTCAAGCACCCTTTCTAATGTGCATACTTAGCATAATAAAGTAGAAATCCTAGTTTAGGGACATACTGTTCAGCCTGTAAGACTTAATACAATCTAAAATAGTAGGTGAAAACTTAAATTGTGCTAATTCTAAACATTAAAATCTAACTATTTGAAGCATTAACAATCCTTTATAGTGTCATAAACCATATTAACTTTTTAACAGTAACAAAAATTGCCATACTTTGTAATGCTTTTTTTACACAGTCATATTCTAACTAAATTTGGGCTCCAAGCCAAGAAGAACTTGGAGAAATTTTAAGTTTGAGAGACCCGTCTCACAGCTGGAAATCACCCCAAAGTGGATTGATCGCAGAAGAATATGTTTCCTATTATCCAGCTCTCCACCAAACTATTTCTTGTAGCTTGAAAATAATAAAGATTTTGTAAGCCCCAAGAGGTCTTTTTTGATCCATGAATGAAGTTACCCTGGATTCATATAACTAAAATCTGACTTCCTTTTAGCCATTAAAATTCAAAACCCTCCCATTTATTAGTATGAAATAAGAAAATTCCTCCCCAAAATGTCAAAACTTTGTATTTAACAAAGTCAATGTCGGTACATATCAAAAGCTTTGATTCCATTTAAGATGAGTACAATGTGATGGGAAAGGAAATGTAAAGGGAGAAATGGAAGTAGGTTAATTAAACAGAATATTAAAGGATCCATGTAGCCCTCAAATTATTCTTTAAATTTTTCCTCAATGAAAGTTGTACCTTTTCCTTATCATAAAACATTATCCATATTTAAATGTTTAGAATTATGAATTAACCAAAAATACAATATTTGATATTGTGTTGCTTTAAAACTTTGGTACCCAGAATTTTAAAATATCAATCTTTAAAAATGATTTGTTCTTTTATCTATAGTGTCATTTTATTCATGATGGATTGCATATCTTAGTGCCTTTTTATATAAACATAAACTTCTTTAGAACTACATAGTGTGTTCAAAGGTTGCCCATAAAGTTACCACACATAGGGAAATGGGAAATTGTAGCTATGTGTACCTTTATTTACAAAATATTCTTTACAAAATTTTACAAAGAGGTGGCTAACATGTAGAAAATATTTTGTAAAAATTTTAAATGAAAATATTGTAAATAAAGGTACATATAGCTACAATTTCCCATTTTCCCTGTGTATGGTGACTTTAGGGTGACCTTTGGCACACCTTGTAGCTTTCATTAATGATGACACAATCAAAAACTAAGTTACCTATATAACTGTAGCATCCCAGCAAAATAGTTGCATATCTAAAGTAAAATCCCAAACTTCATTCTAAATTTGAGAACAGATATATATCAAATCATATATGTATGAGTAAAATTCGGAAGTAATTCTCTTCAGAGTGAAATTGAGAATTTTTAATATTCATTTAATATAGCCACCTGAGTCAAAGGAAATAGTTACAAAAACACAAGGCTTAAACACTGGCACAATCCTTCATTTTTCCAGGTGAAAAGAAATTGATGCAACATGTTGAACTTTGATCATTCATGTTTCACCAGTAAACCCAAGCACACAGAAAATGCTTTACTCAAATTGCTCACAGTCAGTGCCAGTCCTCATTTTTCCATATGAAGGAGAGATGGGGATATTAAAGAGCATAAAAAATTTGCAGATAATCTTCAAATCTTGTTTTAGACAATATTTTCACTTCCTGTCCTATACAACCTTTTTTTTTTTAAACCAGATTTCTTTACAAGGTTGCCTTCTCCTTGCCCCTGCCTGCCCTCTTGTGGAGAGCAGCAGAACTGGAAAAAAATATATAGGGGAAAAAGACACGTGGCAGAAAATTCATGGTGAGATGATGTATAAGTTCTTAAGATAAGCATAACTCCTAGTCAGTGGATAATCACTTCTAGTAAAATTTATTCATATATTTCAAAATAACGCCATGGTCTTAATATTAAATTTACTTTTAACTACTAACTGTCACCTGGTTCTTTCTGCTTTATGTTTGTAGGAGGGAATCCCAGAGGAAGAGGAAAGCCAGAGGAAATTGTTATGCAGTGTGCTTTCCAGAGTTTAACTAAATCGTTGATTGGCTAGAATTGACTTTCCTCTTAAAACTTTTGTGTAACTGAAAAGTAACAATGTCTGAGATTTTCATGAGAATATGTGGGTGGTAATGTAGGGGAAGGCTTATCATTTTCAGTTCTGTTTTTGTTCATTGACAAATTATTAATAGTTTCATTTCCATCATGCAGGCAGCATCCTAAAAAAAATACATTCCTGTTTCTTTTGAGTTAATTCGGCTATTAAAATAGCATGGCCCTCTAAAGGTCCAATCAGGGACTTTTGAAATACAGAAAAGAGCACTTGATTCATAACTGACAACTTAATAAATATAATCTTTATTATAAAATAAAGTGAAAAAACCAAGTTCTTTCCATTGTAAAATCTCCCTATATAAACACAATAAAATTGATGCCACAAACACTAAATAACTCCCATTCGGCAATACCAAAATTGAAAATTCAAAATTTGTCAGTTTTCCTTATACCAATAGATTTGAGATTTGACCCAAAATTTCTGTCCTGGGCTCGGCGCCTGTGGCTCAACAGGCTAAGGCACCAGCCACGTACACCTGAGCTGGCAGGTTCAAATCCAGCCCGGGCTGGCCAAACAACAATGACGGCTGCAACCAAAGAATGGCTGGGCGTTGTGGCAGGTCTGTAGTCCCAGCTACTTGGGAGGCAGAGGCAGGAGACTCGCTTGAGCCCAGGAATTGGAGGTTGCTGTGAGCTGTGATGCCACAGCACTCTATCCAGGGTGACAGTTTGAGGTTCTGTCTCAAAAAAAAAAAATCTGTCCTGGTTTAGCCTTGAACTTCAGTCCAACTCTTCCCTTCCACAGCTGTTCGCTGGGTGCATTCTTATTTAAATAATGGGGCTCTGTGGAGAACACCTCAAGGGAGCTGAGTGGAGAGAACTGGAGAAGAAAAGGGATGAAAGAGATTTTAAAAGAGTAAACAAATGTTACAAGTTTATGTAGGTCAAGACATTTAAAGTTTGCTTTCATTTATATTATAATGGAGTTTTTCAGCTACTCCAAGCACAGACCGCACTCATTTTACAGAAGAAATATTTGCCAGATACTGTCAAGCACTGAGAAAAGGTACTGAAGTCGCATTATGATCTGTAAAAGAACTGCAGGCTGATCTAACTTAGATACATGCTTTAGACTTGGGACTCTAGGATTTCTTGGAAAGTAGTTTTGGATATTTTAAGCTCCATACCCACAGGCCTATTTCTTCCGGCTAAATATCATTACTTTAATGTTACCAAGTACGTAGAACAGACTATCAGGAAAGAAGATTGATCCTCACTGTTAAACAAACAACAAAAAGTCCACATGGGTTCACGTGTGTCTGCACATAGCAATACGTGTATACATACTTCCTTTTATCTTTCTTTTCTACTTTACATTTTTTAAAAGGCTGAGCCAACTTAATATTGCATTTTTCCATAGCTTGCATCAAGTTCCCCCTGCGCCACTTCCTTCTTCTGCTTTTCAGCACCTTCATAGCCCTCACATTCTTTTATGGCAGAGCACAACTCTCTCTCTTTTTCTAACAAGAAACACACATTGCAGTTAAACCACCGAGGTCATCCCCACGCTCGCGTCACAGGTCAAGCAAGATCACTTACATTTTTTTAGGGGGTCACTTCTTCTCACTGGGTGGGATATGACCTTTTTCTTCTTCCTAGAAAAGAAACCACCGCAGATGTTCACCACCCCTTCTCTCATTTTTCTCTTTTTCCATTCTCTTCTTCGTTTGATGCCAAACACACACACTTAGGCCTTCGTGTTGCTAGTATTCTCCTACTAGGAATAAGCTCGATCTTTATTTCTACCTAATGCGATAAAAAAAAATCACACACAAAAATAATACTTAAATCAACCTCAGGGGATACTTATTTTTTCAGTTTGAAAATATAATTCTGAAAACAGTTTAGTACTTTCATCATATTATAAAGTCGTTCCTAACATACGCCTCTCTCTGCATCTGCGCTGCCATCTAAGCATCATCTGTGGGCTGTAGGTTTTTCACCACCATCTGCGCTTTGAGAATCACTTTAAGAATATGTTTAATTCTAGTCTCTCGTGGGCCATTCCAGAGAACCTCCATCCCTCAAATTTCGTTCAGTTTTCCGATTAGATACAGTCAAGTTTGCTGGGGTTTGTATTGATTAAAGATGTATAGATAATAAAAGTAGTCAAAGTGTGTTGTCTACAAAAATTATTAGTATCAATGACAATTTTATGTCTTGAGTCCTCTCTTTTCTTTTAGAAGCTCATTACTACTTAATTGGTTCCTTTGGCACACATAAATGGCAAAGCTACTTTGTGCCAGGTACTGTCCCAGACACCTGAGATTCAGCAGTGAATAAAGAAAAAACAGACAAAAACTACTTCTTTTCATGGAGCTCACAGTCTAGGGAAAATAGATACACCAATTGAAAATAGCCAATATAGTGAAAAATAAATGTCTGCTTTGTAACAAGTAGTGAGCAGAATGCCCTATACCAGTCTTCTCATTTGCAGAAATTTTAATTTTAAAATAACTTTTACATTTTCCCATCTCTTTTATATTCCTAAGTTGTTCTTATTAAGTTCTGGAATCGGAACAAAATAATACATTTTGAAATAAGGAAATCTGGCAAAAATATCCTGTACCTTTTTTCACCATACCAACTTTATTAGGGAACATTAATACCCTATAAAATATCCATAAGCAACACGATTTTCAACAAAAGTCCACTGTATAAGTTTTTTGGTTGAAAGAACAATTCTGTAAATTAAAATCACATTTCTCTTGAAAGGAAACATTTCTTTCCAAGGAAAAATTGTTCACTTCAGAGATGAAAAATATTTATGAAGAGTGAAATAATATTAGAGAAATTCCAAAATTGTATTCTTAAAAACTTTGAGTAGCAATTAATTAATTGAACAAAAATATTAATTAGTAATATTTCAATTGTGAATGATTACAAAATTTAGAACAAACATAGAGAAAACAAAGCAAAGTTGTATGTATCTTGGAGTTACATTAAATCTCATTATGCTATGTCAACTTTAGATATTTTTATGTAAATAAAATATTATAAAATAAGATTTAAGATCTTCTTCTATACTCTTCTCTAATATAATTTCCTTTCTTTTGCACCAGAAGTGATTTTCAGCAGGACTGCATTCCGTTTTTCATGGGGCTTAGGCCCTTTGATTTTTCTGAGCTCATTTCTGTACAATAAAAATGTTAAAATTGTATTATGCAATTGTGCTGATAAAAAGATAGATATAATAAATATTTCATTCAATACCATTATCAATATATTCTTTCTTCTGGCTCAAAATATTTAAAATTAAAACAATCCATTACTGGCCTGATGCAGTGTCTCACACCTGTAATCACAACACTCTGGGAGGCCGAGGTCGGTGGATTGCCTAAGCTCACAGGTTCGAGACCATCCTGAGCCAGAGCGAGACCACCCAGCTTTATAAAAAAATAGCTGGGCATTGTGGCAGGCACCTGTAGTCTCAGCTACTCTCGAGTCAAGAGAATTGCTAGAGCCCAAGAATTTAAGATTGCTGTGAGCTGTGACACCAGATCACTCTACCAAGTATAACAAAGTAAGACTCTGTCTTAAAAAAAAAGAAGAAGAAAAGAAAAGAAAAAGAAAGATCCATTATCTCCCAAAAATATCGTGAAGCATAGCACTGTGGCTCTTGTACCTAGTGAATTAAGTCAGCCCTGACATCAGCTTTTATCATTCCTATCCTTTTGCTTATATATTCACTTATAAAGATTAATTCTTAAATTACCATTTACAGTATTGGGTTTAGATAATGTATTGAGAATTAGTTGCATAATTTCAGTTGTATGGCTTTCGCACTTTTTTTAATGTGTTTGTCTTTATTTTGTAAACAGATTAACATTTGCCTTCAGATTGCTATCAATGACACTTTAAATTTCGCCTACAAAAATAATACATACAATCAACAAAATGATTTAAGACATCTTAAATATACAGTTGTTTACTGGAGTACAAGAATTTATTTTCCTGTGTTTTTCAGTGGAGAATTCATCTGTCTGTGTGTGTGAGAAAGAGAGAAGGAGAGAGAAAGAATGATTCAACTGTCTTCTTAGAGTAATTTGCAATATATAGCAAACTTACACTAAAATGTTGCCATGTTTGGAGATTAATCCCTGGAAAAATGTGAATTTTGCCATGGAGAGAGTGTCTGCTGCTATTTGGCTTTGGAACTCAGAACCATAATTTGTGTCATTTTTTTTGGACAAGCAACACTACAGAATGTCATCCACACCTTTAAGATTTGCTAATTTCCTCCAGGAGTTTTGCTCTTTCTCATGCCAGTTAGTGGTAGAAAAATAGCTTCTTCCATTCATCAGATGAGGTAATGTTCTGTTATTATTCACATTTGAATGTCGTATGAGTGTTAGATTTAAATAATATCAGCAAGAAAAAAAAGCTTCTTTTTTTCTAAAGATTATTTGTTCACTCTGAGTTTTAAGTTAACTGTAGCAAACTAGTTTCTTGAATTTTTTTAAGTTTTCTTCCCTTTTATAAATTAATTAATAAACAATAGTTGTATTAGCCACTGGTTCAAATACAGAAGACTTCAATACCACTATGATAAATTTTTCCTCTCATGTACTGCCATGTCTGAGCATATACTTTGATGTTTAACATATCCAAATCCTTTTAAGCCATTGAACCTTCAGCCGTGGCTCCATGTTTGCTGATGAAAGATACTGATGAATTTTGCTGCTACTGATGTTAGTCTAGTAAATATATTTTCTAGCAACTAAACATGCTCATTATTTCTCTCATTGTGGTTTCATGTTCTTCCCCTGTACCTGATATTTCTAACTTTATCCTTTGGATATCTCTATGTTTAAATCCTAACTAACTTTCCAACTGAAATGCTACAAACTCCTTAAAATATTCCTCATTTCCTTTGTGTTACTTCCACTTCTATTTTTTCCCCAATTCTTTAGCTCTTTCAAAAGCAAAAGTTTATGTCTTCTGGGCTTTGGAAGAATATATGTTTAAATTGAGAAGCAATTAGACTACATATAGTAAGCTTTATATTGGCAGACAATAAATTAATTTTTCATACAATTTATTAATGGAATATAATAATAAATTAATATATTAATTCCATTAATAAATTAAAGGAATAATTTATATTCCATTAATAAATATTAATAAAAATTTCAGGTTTTTTTTCTCTTCTAAAATCTCTTGTCTTTTTCACTATTTACTATATGATGTCACTATCTTTTCCCTTATGTAATTGTTTCCCCATATCTTCTATCTTCTTTATATGATTTTGTCTGCTATGTAAGGGAGAAGGATATGTTATATAAATACTTTGAATCCATAAATCCCTTGAGTATGTAATAATCCCTTAGTGAATGCTTCAGGTGAGAAATGAATATCAGTACTTAGTACCCTTAGATTAGGTGCTGAGATAAAGAGCTGGGTAATATGCTATGTATATTCTTCTTTCCAGAAGTTCAGTGTTGACTTGGGGATACCAAGAAAAAATAAATTATGACAAAGCACTTTTTTCTTTTTTTCTAGAGAGAGTTTCACTTTATCACCTTCAGTACAGTGATGTGGCGTCACAGCTCACAGCAACCTCCAACTCCTGGGCTTAGGCGATTCTCTTACCTTTCTAGTAGCTGGGACTACAGGTGCCCCCCACAATGCCCGGCTATTTTTTGTTAGAGTTTGGCCAGGAACGAGTTTGAACCCGCCACCCTTGGTATATGGGGTTGGCGCCCTACTCACTGAGCCATAGGCACTGCCCAACAAAGCACTCTTATCAATTTTATTTTAGAGCTATGGAAAAGGAGCATGGAGCAGAAAGAAAAGGAACTGAGTACTCCAAGTTATGCACTTTTCATTCATTGAAACAATGCTGTTTATATTATATTGTATTATAATATATAATATATTTATTATATTAATCTCAGTAAGCTTAATTTGCTAAGCGCAAATAAGTCATACCTAGCAAAGAAAATCTTTGAATTTCAGGTGTAACTGACCTTAAATTAAGAGAAACATAAGAAGAACAGTTTGGGATGATGATGAAAGAGTGCCTCAAAATCAATTTCAAGATGGGGTAACACTTGAGTCTTAAAATGTTTAGAAATAGCAATTTAGGAAAGCCTAGGGGATAATGAGAAGAACAGTCATGAGGTGTGAAATGTCATGTAGAGTGACGGGAAATGAAAATAGTTCAGTGGGAGTGAGACTAAGAGTGATGAATTAGAGAGATGGACAAGAAGAAAATCATACAAGATCTGTTATGCTAAAACATTTGTATTTCAACCCAATAATGATGGATTTTAAATAGAAGAATACAATGGTCAGTGTTACCATGTTAGACTGGAGTTTGATGTGACAATTAAGTGGCTCTAACTGGAAATGAGTGAGGGCTTGACATAGAGAATAATAAGACAGGTAAAAGATAATTAGAGGATAAAATTGATCACACTTGTTTAAAGATTGGAGTAGTGTGAAGAAAAATTATTAAAAGGGGAGAAAGCCAATTCAGCAGACCAGATGATAAGGTTAAAAAGTATGTGCTGAATTAATTAAATATTATTCATGCATTTTATATTCCATCAATAAATTGTATGGTAAATTAATTAATATATTGTCTGCCAATATAAAGCTTACTATATGAAGTCTAATTGCTTCTCAGTTTAAACATATATTCATCCAAAGCCCAGAAGATATAAATTTTTATGGCACAATTTATGGATTTACTCAAATATTCCATATCAAATGTGTTTGGTTATGTCATTGACTTATCTTGACTCCTTTAGAAGGGGGTCATCTTACAAGTGAACTAAAATATTTCCTTTCAAGGTTGTATTCAGCATTCCGCCTAAGAAGAAATACTAAATCAATTAAAATAGCTTTCTTGGCTATTTGGATTTTGTGTTAGTTCAACATTTATTATTTATTCTTTATACAAGCCTCATTCACTTATGTTTGCCTACTTTTCAGTCAACTCATTAAATGCATATAATTCTAACCATACGTGACAACAATTTCATGGAAATATTCTTAGAGTAAATACTTTCATAATTGAAAACCTTTTATATTCATGCTGGATAATTATCAATATTGCCCAAGGAGGTGAGTACACTTAGATATTTTTCTTTTGCTGTTTTCTATATCTTATTCTCAAATTCATGGCCAAATATTAACACTAACTCATCTATGATATACTCTGTAGTAAATCAAAAAAGAGGCAAACATTTTCTTTCAAAATCTGCATATTTTGGCAAGCATTCATGAACCATTAGATACTGAAAAGTTACTTCACTGTACAGTTATAGTCTCATTTTTATAACGATATTTGACTTGAAAAAAGTCCATTTAAAATTGTACTTCATAATGCCAATAGCTACAACAGTAAAATGTAGCACTACCTAGGATTTATATGCTTTTGTCCTTTTAGAGGTATTAAAAATATTTTCCATTTTCACTATTCTGTATTTTTATAGCCCTTCATCAATATGATTGGTCTTTGATGGTATATTCTAGTGATTTTATGCTCCTGCATCTTTTATACTGGAAATTAAAATGTTAAATTGTGCTAACTGGCGATAGGTTACTCCAGAATTCTCTTTATATCAACTTTATATCAGTTGTTCAGCAAGTATTAATTGAGCAAGTATTTTCCTCTGAGTACTGATTGTGTGTGTGAGTGTGTGTACACACATGTCTGTACAGTGTAAAAGAGGTTTAGATACCCATGATATCGGGTTGTATGTAAAATCAGTGATGTCCTCAAATTCAAAATACATTTAGGAAACAGGAAGGGGGAAGCTCATTCCAGCTAAGAGGTCTTAAATGGACTAAGATGTTATGGGGAAATGGGAGAATAAATACAAAAGACTAGTTTGGGCTTCTTTCATGCCCAAGGACAAATTCCAGGTCAGCTAACTTTGTAGTTGTATTACCATGGCAAGTTACTTGGACTTCCTGAACATAAATTTCCTAATTTGGAAGACAGAAACAAAAATATAGGAGAACCTCTCTAAGATGACCACCCAAGGGACTGTAACAAAGTTGTCAATGTTACAGATGCAGTCAACAACTAGGCTTACTGTACTGATTCTGATGTGTGGTGCATGTCTGGTTTGTGAAAATTAGGTCAACTTGGCTCAGCGCCTGTGGCTCAACAGGCTAAGGCGCCAGCCACGTACACCTGAGCTGGCGGGTTCGAATCCAGCCCGGGCCCGCCAAACAACAATGACGGCTGCAACCAAAAAATGGCCGGGCGTTGTGGTGGGCGCCTGTAGTCCCAGCT
>CAUYON010149113.1:0-16483 GCA_963573935.1 Arctocebus calabarensis
CTGTGGTCCCAGCGACTTGGGAGGCAGAGGCAAGAGACTCGTTTGAGCTCAGGAATTGGAGGTTGCTGTGAGCTGTGATGCCATAGCACTCTATCCAGGGTGACAGCTTGAGGCTCTGTCTCAAAAAAAAAAAAAAGAAAATTAAGATTCTGTCTGCTTATAACATCACTCAAATGTGCTAGCGTAAATCTCCCTCAAATCTGAAAGACATTGATGAGACAGTGTGATTTTAAAAACAAGTCAACATATAAAATCTACTCTGTGGTCCCCTGAAAAGCATCTCAAAGTGAGATGATGTGGCTGGTAAACCCACAGGTATTTAGGTAATTTAATGCATCACGCTGACATGGCTGCCAGCTTGAAGGGGCTCTGATGCACCACACGGGGGACAGTCAGACTACTGAAATAATTAAGGAGAGCAATGGATTATAAACCATTAGAAAAACAGGAATCCAAAAGCCTCTGCAAACAACAAAATAGATAAATTAAGGGGAAGAAGGATAACTCCATTACAGAAGAATGCCATTCTGACCAGCCTTGTGTCACGTATAATCAACAGATGCTAAACCCAGGGAGAAATTTGGATGAACAGCAAGATATTTACCACTCTTTAAGTGCGTCCCCACAGATTAACTAGTTAACGAAAAGGAAAACATATTTAACAGTACATGGGAGAAATGGGCAACACTTAAACTGGATGACAAAAATAGCCATCACCCAAGGAGAGGCAGATGTGAATCATCAAATGTGGTACTCTGAATACTACAGATGCAGTGTTCAACTGGGATTGCAAAACCTGGATTTAATTGCGAGGAAAAATCAGGCAAATCCAAAATGAAGAAAGTTCTATTTTTTCTCTATTTTTTTACTATACTCTTGGCTTAAGAACAGAAAGGTTCTATTTGTAAAAGGGGAAAGGAGCTGCAGTCTTCAAAAACATCAATGTCATTAAAGACAATGAAAGGCTATGAAAATGATCCATAGTAAAGGATACTAAAAAGATACAACTTAAGATCATACCCAATCCTAGATCGAGTCCTTAATAAAGAAGAAAAGAATTCTGAAAAAGGCATTACTGAGTCAACTGAAAAAAAAAATGGAATATAACCACAGATTTAAGTTTTGTATCAATTTCAAATTGACTTTAGTTGAAATGTTTCCAATAGTTGTGTAAAAGAATATCTCTATTCTCAGGAAATACAAACCAAAGTTTTTAGAGGCAAGGGCCATGATGTATGCAACTTTGCATGATGTATGCAAAATCACACAGAATGATAGAACAGATGGGGTAAAATGTTCACAATGAGAGAATCTGAGTAGAGAATGCAGATGTTCTTTAAACTATTCTCATTCTTCCAATCTTTCTGTAAATTTGGAAAAGGCTTTTTAAAAAATGATGGAAAAGAACTCCTCTGCATCAGATTTAGCAGCCTTGAGGGAGCTGGAGCAAAAAGGAACAGGACACCACTCACAGCAATGATGGAGGGGGAGGAGCCTAACAGGACCGAGCTATGGCCACAGATGAGACACACAGGCACATCTGGGTCCCCGGCTACTCCTGAGAGATGAGACAACGCCTTCACCTCCCACTGCAGCAGCCTCAGATTCACCCTCCACAGAAGGTATCATCATCACCTCCTTTGCTGGCCACGTCTTCCCAGAGGAAGACAAAAGAGGACTCTGCCCCACAGTCAGGATGAGAGGGTGGGAAGGGAGTGAGATTAGTGATGACCACCACCACCCTTTCCCCTTAACTGTGCCACAGTACACAAATGTCGACACAAAAAATGGACTTTGTGCACAAAAATAGAGACATTGATATTTGGAACCAAATAGAAAACTATCAAATAAAACTAACATCTTACAGCCACCTGATCTTTGATAAACCAAACAAGAACATACACTGGGGAAAAGAATTCCTATTCAATAAATGGTGTTGGAAGAACTGGATATCCACATGTAAAAGACGTACACCTCTCACCACTTAAAAAATTGACTCAAGATAGATAAAAAATTTAAACCTAAGGCATGAAACAATAAGAATCCTCAAAGAAAGTATGGGGAAACACTTAAAGATACCAGCCTGGGGAAAGATTTTATGAAGAAACCTTCCATGGCAATTGCAACAACAACAAAAATAAACAAATGGGACTTAATTAAACTGAAAAGCTTCTGTACAGCTAGGGAAACAACAACCAAAGCAAACAGACAACCTTCAGAATGAGAAAAGATATTTGTATATTATGAATGGGGCAAAAGCTTGATAATTAGGATCCATAGAGAACTCAAGTTCATCAACAAAAAAGACCCAACAATCTCATATATCACTGGCAGGAGAGATGAATAGAACCTTTACTAAAGAAAACAAATGACTAACAAACATATGAAAAAATACTCATCATTCCTAATTATCAGAGAAATGCAAATCAAAACTACCCCAACATATAACCTAACTCCAGTGAGAATAGCCCACATTACAAAGTCTCAAAGCTGCAGGTGCTAGTGTGGATGTGGAGAGAAAGGAACACTTTTACACTGTGGTGGGACTGCAAATTAATACAACCTTTTTAGAAGGAAGTATGGAGAATCCTCAAGGAATTCAAATTAGACCTCCTATTTGATCCTGCAATCCCATTACTAAGCATCTACCCAGAAGGAAAAAAATCATTTTATCATAAGGACTTGTGCACTACACTGTTTATCACAGCTCAATTTACAATTGCCAAATTGTGGAAACAACCTAAATGCCCACCCACCCAGGAATGGATTAACAAGCTGTGGCATATGTATACCATGGAATACTATTCAGCCATTAAAAAGACGGAGACTTTACATCTGTTGTATCAAACTGGATGGAGGTGGAACACATTCTTCTTAGTAAAGCATTACAACAATGGAGAAGCAAGAATCCAACATACTCAGTTCTAATATGAGGATAGTGGATGAGCTAAAGAAGGTGTGGAACAGGGGAATGAAGGAGCAGGAAGAGGGGAGGAGGGAGATGGTTGGGGGGGTCAGGTGTATGGCACACCTCTTGGGGGTGGTACACAAGTATAAGAGGGACTTTATCTAACAAATGCAATGACCTAATTCTTTGTACCCTCAAGGAATCCCTAACAATTAAAAAAATAAAAATAAAAACTGAAATCTCATATTGATTAAAAAAAAAGGGACTTTGTTTTAAATGTGAAATTTCACTTAAAATCACACAGGTTGCTGGGCTTGGTGACTCATGCCTATAATCCTTGCGCTCAGGGAGGTTGAGATGAGTGAATTGCTTGAGCTCAGGAGTTCAAGACCAGCATGACCAAGAGTGATATTCCCATCTCTACTAAAAATAGAAAAACTGAGCCAGGCATTGTGCTGCATACATCTAGTCCAGCTCTTTGGGAGGCTGGGGTAAAGTCTCTTAAGCCTTAGAGTTTTAGGGTGCTGTGAGGTATAACGTGGCCCTGGCCCTCTAGCTAGGGAAACAGGGTGACACAGCTGTCTTTTAAAAAAAAAAAAAAAAATCACACAGGTAGATGATCCCTTATTTATATAATTTCTCAATCCTCAAAACCTCTATGAAGTAAATACTCTGCTTTTCCCCATTTTCAGAGGGGAAATGAGGCATAGACCGTTTATGCAAACATCTCCTCAGATATAAAAACTAGCAAGTAACGGAGTTGGAATTTGAAATCAGGTATTGCCTGCAAGGCCCTGCTTTTAGAATTAGGTGATAAGCCAGCCCATCCCACGCAAATTCCCTGAGGATCTCGCTACAATGCACAGTCTGCACAGGTGATGGCAGATGATGGTCATGGACGTGTGGGACCCCACTCAGACCAACAAGCTGATAGAGGATCTTGAATGGAGTACGAACGTGGCTTTGTATCATAGTAAAATAACAAATATTCATTAACATTTACTTAATCCTTACAATAACAAAGGGTCAGTAATGTCCTCCCCAACTTGCAGATGAATAGACATTAAGAACTGAGAAATGAAGGCAACTGTCCCAAAGTCCCACAGCAGTAGTTCTCCTCACACTGCACTACGGAGGGGGAGCCATCTGGAGGTATCAGGAATGGGAAAAGGAGGGGCAGAGCTGTGCTTCTACCGCCACGAGGGAGAAGGGAAATCAGGAGAGGGGCCCAGCAGCAGCACCACGGGTGTTACTCTCTGAATTTTGTCCCACCAAATTCCTGTGTGGAAGCCCAAATCCCCCACATGACAGTATCTGGACATTGGTCCTTGAAAGCAGTAACTAAGGTTAAATGAGGTCCTAAGGGTGAAGCCCTAATCCGATAGGGTTGGTGTCCTTCTAAGAAGAGGAGATGTTACGGATGTGCCCAGGCGCCCAGATTAAAGGGCCACATGTAGGCACAGTGGCTATCTGCAAGCCGAAGCCAGCACTGGGCCCTTACCTGGAATCTACCTACCCTCCAGTCCCTTGGACTTTCAGCCTCAGAAATGTGAGAAAATAAATTTCTGTTGTTTAAGATGTCCAGTCTGTGTTTTGGTGATGGAAGCCCAGGCCAACTAATATGAAGGGCAGGGGCCAGGGAGCAACAGTAGGAGTGCAAGGCAAAGACGTGCTGCAAGAGGAGATCAACCAGATACCAGGAGGTGAGACTGCTCACTGATTCCCCAGCTGGAGTCCTGAAGATGGCAACAGCATCAGTGAGGATGGTTCAACCAGATACCAGGAGGTGAGACTGCTCACTGATTCTCCAGCTGGAGTCCTGAAGATGGCGACAGCATCAGTGAGGATGGTAACAAAGAGTGTGATTCAAGAAGAGAGAGACGAGACTTCAGCTGATAAAAAAAGGAGTTCCATCGTGGTGGCTTTAGTGTGTGATGCTCAGGAGACTTCTGTATGTAAATGGCCAGCCAGTGGTTAGAAATTAAAACCCTGGAGCTCAAAAAGAGTTGGAGCGGGGGTGGGGGGACAAAAATACAAATGTCAGATACCTAGGGACAGTCAAGGAACAGGCCAAAGAGGAGAGAGACACAGGAGGAGAGGAGAGGGGGAAGGAAAGGGAGTGAGCACAGGCAAGCAGGGAGCAGACTAAAGACCCTACAAAGGCAGGAAACACTTTCAGAATATAATAATGATTATTATGACTCACCCCTGAGGAACCCTTACAATGTGCCAGATATTCTTCTTTGTACTTCATACCAACCCTACAAGGTAGGGGCTTTTCACTACCCCATTTTACAGATGGCAAAACTGAAGCACAGAGTAGCTAAGTAACTTGCTCCAGGAACATAGCTAATAAGTGGTGAAGCTGGGCTTCTAACTGGCCGTCTGACTCCAGGACTGGTAAGAAACACAACAACTAGAAGAAAACCTCAAGTGACCAGTATCACAGGACTAAAGAGAGGAGAGGAGGTAGACAAGGGCAAAAAAGACACTTAAAAAGAAGCCACTGAGGTGGCACCTGTGGCTCAATGAGTAGGGCGCCGGCCCCAAATACCAAGGGTGGCGGGTTCAAAACTGACCCCGGCCAAACTGCAACAACAACAAAAAGTAGCCAAGTGTTGTGGCAGGCACCTGTAGTCCCAGCTACTTGGGAGGCTGAGGCAAGAAAATCACCTAAGCCCAGGAGCTGGAGGTTGCTGTGAGCTGTGATGCCATAGTACTCTACTGAGGGCAACAGAACTAAGGCTCTGTCTCAAAAAAAAAAAAAAAGAACACCTAAGACATTGGACTTGGTGTCCTGGTGATCATGCAGAGAAGCTTTAGTAAGCGTGATAGCTTAAGTCAGATTTTAAAAAGGGGTGGGGGGCGGCACCTGTAGCTCAACAGAGTAGTGCACCGGCCCCATATGCCAGAGGTGGCAGGTTCAAACCAAGCCCTGGCCAAAAAAAAAAAAAAAAACAGAAGCCACTGGACTTGGTGTCCTAGTGATCTTGTAGAAAAGCTTTAGTAAGAGTGATAGCTTAAGTCAGATAAAGGGACATTGAGGCCATGGAAGGAGAGGTAGAAGCAAGTAAAGAAAAGTCAAAACAAGTTTTTCTTTTCATTGTTGTTTGTTTTTTGAGACAGTCTCACTTGTCACCCTCGGTAGAGTACCTAGAGTGCCACAGCATCACAACTCATAGCAACCTTAAACTTTTGAGCTCAGGTGATCCTCTTGCCTCAGCTTCCTACGTATCAGGGACTACAGGCGCCTGCCACAATACCTGGCTATCTTTAGAGACCGGGTTTCACTCTTGCTCAGGCTGGTCTCAAACATGTGAGCTCACGCAATCCACCCACCTAAGCCTCCCAGAGTGCTAGGATTACAGGCATGAGCCACTGCACCTGGCCTTAAAACAAATTTTCTAGGTGTGTGTGTTGGAAGAGTGGACGGAGGCACTGGAAGGGATGCAATAGGCATCAGCTGGGAGCAAAGCTGGTACATGTGAAGGCTTCATAGCCCTGTCCCTGCGCAAGGTGTGCTTCTGTCCCTACACCAAATAAAGTTCCACTAAATCATTCCAGCTTTCCTTTAAAAACATATGTTAGCCTTCAGAGTAATAACTTTGCATTAAAAATTTGGGAAATATTCCCTATGGGAATGTGACTTCTTTCCCCTTTGATTTTCCACCACGAAGGGGAGAAAGCCTAAGATGGCACAGTATTATAAAAAAAAACCTATTCTCTATGAAGCCCCCCTAGAATAAAAATTAACAAACTAGCAGGCATACACAAATTACGTCTAATAACATAATTATTTTATAAATGCAAATACTCTTTAGGTAATGAGCTTTTTTTTTTCTTGAGATAGAGTCTCAAGCTGTCACCCTGGGTAGAGTGCCATGGCGTCAAAGCTAACAGCAACCGCCAACTCTTGGGCATAATCAAGTCTCTTGCCTAAGCCTCCCAATTAGCAGGGGCTACAGGTACCCGCCACAATGCTGGGCTATTTTTTGGTTGCAGTTGTCACTGTCGTTTGGCAGGCCCCGGCTGGATTCAAACCAGCCTGCTCCGGTGTACGTGGCTGGCACCCTGGCCGCTGAGCTACAGGTGCTGAGCCATTTAGGTAATGAGTTCTTAAAAAGTACAAATCCAGGCTCAGTGCCCGTAGCTCAATGACAATTGCAACAAAAAAAATAGCTGGGTGTGTGGCAGGTACCTGTATACCCAGATACTTGGGAGGCTGAGGCAAGAGAATCGCTTAAGCCCAAGAATTAGAGGTTGCTATGAGCTATGACATGACGGCACTCTACCCAGGGAGACATAATGATACTCTGTCTCACAAAAAAAGAAAAAAAAAAAAAGCACAAATCCATTGGCTTGAGCTATTGGTTTGCAAAGAGATTCTCCCTTGGTAGGAACCCCTAATTCTTGGTAAAATGTTATTCTGTCTTCTCAAAATAATAGAAACTTAGTCAATAACAGAAACTTAGTCAAAATAATAGAAACTTAGTAGCTAAAGCAGAATTTTTTTTTCTTTAATAAATTTTTTGAAATAGTAAAGAGGAAGAGTGATATATAATGAGACTTCATTCCCTCCCTCAAATCATCTCCTACTACATAATCTGGTTAAGTCTTTAACTGGGAGAGCCAGAACCGATTGAGAAGTTCAAAGAATGCCTACAATCTCTATTACAAGCAGTTGGAGACCAGATTCTAAAATATATAAAAAGGTCTTTCTAGAGAGCAGAGCAAGATGTCAGACCAGAAGGATCATTCAGCTGAACTCTCTTGGCATGATTGGGGAAAAATAGAGAACCCAGCCATACCTGGCACAGAGACCCTACCTGGTGTTATGGCTCAGGGAGCATAGTGAGGTGGTATGAGCTGGATACAGTATGTGATATGGATTGTGGAAATCTGACTCATTAGGCAAGTGATTGTGAGACATGGGGATTAGCTGGCCCCCCAAGGAGGTCCAAAACCTTATGCATCCTTTCCGTAGTTTTTGGTTTCTGAGGAAGCTTCAGATTTTGTGGAAAGCATGGAAGAGTGGGCTGACTTGAACAATACAGCAACCAGATTTGAATACCAATTGAAATGGATTTGCCGTTGGTTCGGTGGCTGGTGAGTCGGCCAAACTGGGATGCTGGTGGTGCCATCGTGGGGAGGTCATGAGAAGGGCTTACCAGAGACGTAAAGCACAGCCATCTTAATTCTGCCTGCTGAGATCAGAACTTCAGTCTTCAGACAGGCTGAGGGACTCCTCATCCCACAAGAACTAGTGTCCTGGGCACTGTGTAGAGGACTGGACACCAAGCTTGCAAAGGACAGTTACTGATTCTTATCACATTAAAAGGAAACGCTGAGAACAGGACAGTCTCCTGGTAAGCCTAGAAACGTTTCCTGACTTGGGGGTAATCGCCCAAGTAATTCAGTGTTCCATAATGAGATACGGTCAGTCACTCACTAGTAATCATGTGTTAAACATTGATTCTTAGTAGTTCTTCACGAGGGTTGTGGGGAAAGAACACATGAGGAGAGCATGTGGCAATCCTCAGGTAGCCCTCATATGTAATTACCTGAACTCTCCACACCTGTTTGTCAATTAACTTAACTCTCCGCACCTGTTGCGTATAACCTTAATAAATAGCCATTTTGGAGGGGGCTCGGGGCTACCCTGCAACTAAGGTTAGCCTACCTCCCACAAGCTTATACTTCTAATCTGTGTCACGCCTGGTTGCTTCCTGCAGCAACCAAGACGAGGCCATAGGGGCTCCGAGGGCACTGTGATACCTACCCCTGAATGATTCTGGACAGAGTTTTGATCCCAACCCTGCAGATTCTGAATGCTGAGAAAACAATCAGGCAAACACCAAGGCAACTAAGTTGGGAATAAAGACCATAGAGATTGCCAGCTGTGTTCTCTGTTTCCTAAAAAACCCATCACTTGGTCCCAGCAACATACTGCACCATATATATTCCTATTAAAATTGAATTCATATTCATATATACATATATATTTACTTATTTTTAGTTTTTTTTTTTTTTTTACTTTATTTTTTTTTTTTTCTATCTTCTATGTTTCTGAGGTTGCTTCTGTTTGGGGCTATTTGAGATTGTTTTGTTTTGTTTTGTTGTATTTTGCTTTTTCTAATTTGTTTGGTTCTATTTTTAACTTACATTTTACTTTCATCAAGAGCAAGGACTCTTGTATTTTTGGTCATGGCAGAGGAAGAGTTTAATTTTGCTCAGGCTGGTAAGGAGATCCTGATTTCGGCCCAGCCTCTCAAAATCCTTGCATTACAGATGTGGCCTTAATAATGTGCTGATCTATACAATTTTTTTCTATCACTCTTATTCTCTCTTCCCATCCTCATTCTCTCCTGTTCTTCTTTTCCTTCATCCCCTTTCCTTTTTGCTTTTTCTTTTCTCTTTCCTTCCTTTTTTCTGCTTTCTTTCTTTTCCTCTTGTATCTCCCTGCATGTGCCTTACACTTCCCTTCCTTTTGGCCTTATATCAGGCCACTTCAAGACCTAAACACCCAAGACAAGGTAATTTGAGGCAAAGAGCGAAGTGAGAAGGAAAAAAGAAGGACAAAAAGGTGAACAAGAAGAAAGAACAAATGAAGAGGAATCAACAGAAAATTTCGGGCAACAGGAAAAACCAAAAAAGAGCAACTCCCCTAAGGGACCATGAGGGAGCTACTAGAGAAGACTCCACCTATAATAAAATTAATGGATTTGAGAAAAAGGGAATTTAAAATACAGATGATAAAGACAATAAAAGGAATGGACGAGAAAATGGAAAGACAAAATCAAAAGTCAGATGAGAGATATGTAGAATGTAGAAAGGATATGGTGGAGCTTAAGGAAATAAAGGAGACAATCGGGGAATATAAAGATGCAATAGAAAGTATCAAAAACAGATTAGACCATGGAGAAGAAAGAACCTCAGAGCTAGAGGATAAAGTTTTCAAGTTAACCCAGGTAGTCAAAGAAGTAGGAAAGAAGAGAGAGAAAGCAGAATAGTCTCTTATGGAACTATAAGACTCCATGAAGCATTCAAACATATGAATAATAGGGATCCCTGAAGGGGAAGAAGATTGTTCAAAAATCTTCCATGATGGAAAGGCTTCCTTCCAAGTATGGAAGCCCTACTGGAGACTATAATAAATGAAAACTTCCCTAGTTATAACTAAAGATCCCGACACACTTGTTTCAGATGAGTATTGAACCCCAGGTCATCTCAACTCAAACAGAGCTTCTCCAAGACACATTGTAATGAACCTATCCAAAGTCAAGACAAAAGAAAAACTTCAGCAAGCAGCCAGGAGTAAGCACCAACTGACCCAAAGAGGCAGAGCTATTACAATGACAGCAGACTTTTCAACTGAAACTTGAGACTGGTCATCCACCTTCAACAAAACAAATATCAGCCCAGAATTCTGAGTCCTGCTAAACTAAGCTTCAAAATTGATGAAGAAATAAAATCATTTGTGATATACAAACACTGAGGAAATATTCCACAATAAGACATATTACTGGAAATACTTAGACATATTCTCAACACTAATAATCACAATAGACGACAGCAAAATAAACACCCAGAAGCTAAAGGTAAAAACTTAGCTTCTACAATGGTGCAAAGGATAAAACTACACAATGGACATTCACAAAATAAGATGACTAGAACTCCACCACACTTATTGATTCTCTCAATAAATGTCAGCGGATTGAATTCCACTGAAGAGGCACAGGTTGGCTGAATGGATAAAAAAAAAGAAGCACAAGCCATTTATATGTGGTCTCCAGGAAACACAACTAGCCTTAAAGCACAAATCAAGACTCTGGGTAAAGGGATGGAAAACAGTATTTCAAGCAAATGGAAATCAGAAGAAAGGAGGGGTAGCAATCTTATTTTCAGATACAAGTGGATTTAAAGCAACTAAAGTTAAGAAATACAACAATGGACACTTTATACTGGTCAAGGGAACAATACAAGACGACATTTCAATTTTAAATATTTATGCACCCAACTTAAATGTTCCCAGATTTATGAAACATACCTTAATAGATCTGTTACATTCCATAACCCCATAATAGCCAAGTACTTTAACCCCCCTCTGACAGAAGTGAACAGATCCTCCAGAATCTCTAAACCAAATCTCTAAACCCCCTCTAAACAGAAACTAAACAAAGATACAAAGGTCTTAAATGTGACCCTAGAACAAATGGGATTGATTAATACACATATACAGAACACACCATTCCAAAGCTAAAGAATATACATTTTTCTCATCAGCCCATACTCCAAAATAGACCACATCCCAGTATACAAATCAATCATCAACAAAATTAAAACAATAGAAATTATACTACAGTGATCAAAACACATGGTATTGGCACAAAAATAGAGACATACACATCTGGAATTGAATAGAAAAATTTGAAATGAAACTAACATCTTACAGCCACCTAATCTTTGATAAGCCAAACAAGACCCTACACTGGGGGAAAGAATCTCTATTCAATAAATGATGTTAGAAGAACTGGATAACCACACGTAAAAGACAGAAACTGGACCTATACCTCTCACCACTTACAAAAAAATGATTCAAGATGGATAGAAGATTTAAACCTAAGCCATGAAATAATAAAAATCCTCAAGAAAGGTGTGGGAAAACACCTTGGAGTTTTGAAGATATTGGCCTGGGGAAAGATTTTTAAGAAGAAGACTCCTGTGGCAATTGCAACAACAACAAAAATAAGTAAATGGGACTTAATTAAACTGAAAAACTTCTGTACAGCTAAGGAAACAATAAGCAAAGCAAATAGACAACCTTCAGAATGAGAAAAGATATTTGCCTATCATGAATTGAACAAAAGCTTGATAACTGCGATCTACAGAGAACACAAATTAATCGACAAAAGAAAAGACCCAATAATTCCTTATATCACTAGACAAGAAACATGAATAGAACCTTCTCTAAAGCAGATAAATGGCTAACAAACATGTGAAAAATGCTCATCATCCCTAATCATCAGAGAAATACAAATCAAAACTATCTCAATTATCACCTAACTCTACCAAGAATGGTCCACACCACAAAGTCTCAAAGCTGCCGATGCTAGTGTGAATGTGGAGAGAAGGGAACACTTTTACACCACTGGTGGGACTGCAAACGAATACAACCTTTTTAGAAGGAAGTATGGAGAATTCTCAAAGAACTCAAATTAGACCTACCATTTGATCTTGCAATTCCATTACTAAGCATCTATCTACCCAGAAGAAAAAAATCATTTTATCACAAGGACATTTGCACTACACTGTTTATCACAGCTCAATTTATAATTGCCAAATTGTGGAAACAACCTAAATGCCCACCATCCCAGGAGGGATTAACAAGCTGTGGCATATGTATACCATGGAATACTATTCAGCCATTAAAAAAGATGGAGACTTTAACATCTTTTGTATCAAACTGGATGGAGGTGGAACACATTCTTCTTAATAAAGCATTACAATAATGGAGAAATCCATTATTGGATTTCAGGGAATCCAACATAATCAATTCTAATATAAAGACAATAGATGAGCTAATATAAGGTGTGGGGCAGGGGTTTGAAGGAGCAGGAGAGAGGAAGAGGGAGACGGTTGGGGGCGGTCACAGTGTATGGCACACCTCTTGTGAGCGGGAAACACATATAAGAAGAACTTTAACAAATACATTCAGTGTGACCTAATTCTTTGCATCCTCAATGAATCTCAAACATTAATTATTTTTTAAAAAGAGGGAAAAAGCTTTTATATACTAAGCAGAAAGAAAACAAGATCTTACTATTTCTCAATTTGGTCATCTTAGGATATGTTCTTGCCACTCCTATTCTCACACTATAGAGATTTCATTAGCACAACAGAAAATAATAGAAAGATGGGTTGATATTTGCCATGTACCTGCAAAATTAACTACAATATACATATCTTTCATTTTATAAATAGAGTTTGAGTTAAAATTTTGTGGTCACTCCACACAAAAAAGATTGGTGGTTCCCATGATTACAGGCTCAGGTAACACCTGATCTCCAACCACTACTCCTCAAACTTCAAAATGGACATGAACCCCTGGGGAAGCCTGTTAAACTAGAAACTGATTTAGAAGGCTTGGGGCAGAACCAAGACACTGCCTTTCAGGGCAAGCGTCAGGTGATTTCTGATGCTGCAAGTCAGACTTTAGATAACAGCTGCTAGGTTTTATTTATATATATACATACACACACACATATATATACATATATATACATAATTTCTTTTAAATAAGACAATTTTTGTAACCAAATGAGTTACAAATGGGTTTTGCTTTTTTTTTTTTGGTGTTTGTTTTTTTTTTCCTTCTATCCTAATAATTCACGAAGCAAGCAAATTCAGACAGGACAAAACTGGCTATGTCACAACAGGGTACACAGCAGCCTGACTTTTTCAACAGGATAATTACTTAGAGTCTGGAATTATAACAGTAATGAACAGAGTCTGGATTAATGGCTCAGTAATAAGATAATGAAAACAGGACATTCTGGCTAAAAGTAGTAACGATGTATTTGAGAGTACAGTGGTCTCTACGAAAAGATTATTGGAAGATAAAGAGGTCTAGTTCAAGCTAAATGTTTCCAATTTGCTGACTGAGTTTAAAGCGAGCTCTGTAGCAGTGCATAAACACAATCCACTGTCAGAACCCTAGAAGGAATAACGAATTAGCAGACAAAATTTTAATTTGGTAAAACATCACAATGCTTACACAGCTATTCCTAGCAACTACAGGCTCATATGAAACAGTTTTCCTTAAGGGAGTGGGCATTTGTCAAGAACTGCAGAAAGCACTTATTTAAAATTAATATTGGACTGCAGACTTCTATCAGCAACAATCTAAGCCATACCAAATGAGCTCAAAATACTAACTCATACATTGAGATGGCTAAACTTGCCTTTAAACTCTAACAAGCAAATTTCATGTACCCAGTGAGTCAACCATTAAATAAATACAAAGCACAATTTTTTTCTAAATTTTATTAAGAAACTAGAGGTTCACACCTATAATCCTACCACCCTGGGAGGACAAGCTGGGTAGATTCTTGAATTCAGGAGCTCAAGACCAGCCTGAACAAGAGCAAGACCCCTGTCTGTATTAAAAATAGAAAGGAAAAAAAAAAAAACTAGCTGGGTGTCATGTTGGGCACCTGTAGGCCTAGTTTGCTAGGGAAGCTAGGGCCAGAGGATCACTTGAGCCCAAGAGTTTGAGGGTTCTTTGAGCTATGATGATGCCATTGCACCCTACCCAGGGAGACAAAGTAAAAAAAAAAAAATTTTTTTTTAATTAAGAAACTGAATCTCATGCCAAAATTTATAGCCCCTATCTGAACCTGGTACTCCTTTCTAGTTAAGAAATGCCATTTCCAATTCCAAATTTCATATGCTTTCCTTTTTAAAGACAATGACCAATGCCACAAGTAAACTCAAAAGTAGCTGGTCATTCTGAAACCAAATCAAATGGCTGGAAGGCTTTAAGAGTTCCTCTCTGCCTTTGGGCAGAGACTGAAGATCTAACTCTTTTTAAATATCTCACTATAAACACCACTATATTTATTATTGTAAAGGCTCCTTATTAACTTTTCTCAGAGTTCTATAAAACATCATTATCGAACACATATTTATCAAACCAGCATGCAATTTTATTTACTCCTGGAAGTGTTGCCAGTGTTAGAAGGATAAGGTAATTGAAGCTTAGACGGGAAGGGAGCGTGGGGTGGAAAAGTGCTTTCCTGAGAAGTAACCAAAACTATGAAACCATGCAATTACTGTCACATCACCCCTGAAAGAGCAAGACAATTACTGTGTACAATTTAATAATCTTATTTGATATGACTGAGAATGCTAACTACTCACCAAACCAATCTGTCCTTTCCTATGCATACAGCTGAACTACATTTCCCAGGCTCCCTTGCAGTTCGATGTGTAATGGTCTAAGCAAAAAGTAAAGTTCTACTAAGTTCTAGCAAAAAGTAAATGACACATATAAAACATGAGGGAGACATAAAGATTACTGTCATTAGCCTCTAAGATCTGGGTGGTGTTACTACAGCAAAATCTAGCATAAGCTGACTGATAGAAATGTTTTGCCAAATAGAGGTTCTGATAAATTTTTTAAGTTCTTCTTTTGAAATGATCATATCTACAGATGAGAGAGCTTTCAAAACAGAAAGGGTGACAGTTAGTTGCATGATAATGTAAATATAATGAATGCTGCTGAACTATATACTTTAAAAGGGTTAAAATTGCAAATTTCATATTATACATATACTACCACAATAGAAAAAAATGATCATGTAATTATAAGAGTTGAGATAGTCATTTGCACTTTAAATTACTACCAGACAGCCCAAAATAAGGAGTTGAAAATGGAGCAGCAAAGGAAGGATGGCAGAACAGCAGCCATGATCAAAGGACATGTTTTGAAAAACACTTTAAATACTCCTTCCCGAGGGCACAATCAAGACCCTTGTGTCCAGATTTATTCAGAAAATGTTTCTTAATGAAAAAAAGGAAGCCCCTGCCAGAGGCAGACCTTGGTTGGTCACCAGAGCAGCAGGGGAGCTGTCTGCAAGAGGAGAGACATTGGGGCCAAGGGTATAAACCAACAGGTCAAAAACCCATTTCACATCCTGTGATCACACTGCCAGGTGTTTACCCAAACAAGTTGAAAACCTATGTCCACACAAAAACCTGCATATACATGAATGTTTGATAGTCACCAGAAAAAGAAGCAACTAAAACGTCTTTCAGTAGGTGAATGGGGAATAAACTGTGGTATATCTAAAAAAAAAATGGAATATTACTTACCACTAAAAAGCAATGATTCATCTAGCCTTGAGAAGACACAAAGGAACCTTAAATCCACAGTACTAAGGGAAAGAAACCAATATGAAACGGTTACATACTGTAGGAATCCAACTATATGACATTTTGGAAAAGGCAAAACCATGGAGACAGTAAAAAGATCAGTAGTTGCCAAGGGTCTGAAGGCAAGGGAGAAGGATTAAACAGGTGGAGCACGGGAGGTGTGGGGGCAGTAAAACGCTTCTGTATGGCACTGTGATGGTGGATACATGTGATTATGAATTTATCAAAATCCACTAAGGCAGCTTGGCGCCTGTAGCTTAAGCGGCTAAGGCCCCAGCCCCCCACATACACCTGAGCTGGCGGATTCAAATCCAGCCCAGGCCTGCCAAACAACGACGATGGCTGCAATCAAAAAATAGCCAGGCATTGTGGCAGGCGCCTATAGTCCCAGCTACTTGGGAGGCTGAGGCAAAAGAATAGCGTAAGTCCAGGAGCCAGAGGTTGCTGTGAGCTGTGATGCCACAGCACTCTACCCAGGGCAACAGCTTGAAGCTCTGTCTCAAAAAAAAAAAATCCACTAATGCCTATAATCCCAGCACCTTACAAGGCCAAGGTGGGAGGACCACTTGAAGCCCGGAGTTCAAGACCAGCCTGGGCAAGACAGTAAGACATCTCCACAAAAAATTAAAAAATTAAAAATTA
>CAUYON010149114.1:0-11949 GCA_963573935.1 Arctocebus calabarensis
CCTGTAGTCCCAGCTACTAGGGAGGCTGAGGCAAGAGAATCGCTTAAGCCTAAGAGCTGGAGGTTGCTGTGAGCAGTGTGACGCCACGGCACTCTACCCAGGGCGATAAAGTGAGACTCTGTCTCTACAAAAAAAAAAAAAAGGAAGAGACATGTTCAAGGGACATTAGTTAGCCATGCACGTCCATCGTGTTGTGATGTGGAGAATTGAACATAGTATGCTGGCTGGTGATTGGCCAGCTCAGAATAGTGGGGGAACATCATCTCTTTTTCCTCAATATTATACTTCTATTAATGCAACCTAAGATCAAAATAGATTACTAAGATGTAATCATATTATAATACATTAAGTACTGATGCTCAGCTTGTCTCTGCACCCTTGTGCTCCTTTGGCCAAGAGACTTTGGACTCAAATTTAGGTCTTTCAGCGTATCTTTTTAAGATTTAAAATGGCTGTATTGGGTCCAGAATATTAGTCTGTTGTGATCTTTTAGCCCTAATTCTGTCATCTGGCTTTCTGCTTCTCCCTTCTAGCTCAGAACACTGCAGTAGGTGATTCATTTGACATCTGGGGGTGGGGATGGGAAAGTGAGACAGCTCCAGGCAGTCATCTGCCTCAAAAGAGGCAGAATTTTCTCCCACCTCCTCAACCCACCCTGAAACTCCTGTAGTTTCCTTTGAGTGGCCTATGAGGTCAGTTTTCTTGGCTCATGGTATATTAGAGGTTACCAGGAAGGACATCATCAGTCAGTCTGTTTTTCTACTGAAGCCCAAAACAGACTTAACTTGGAGTAGCTAGAATCCAGTTTAGACATTAAGACCTTCTTGGCATAGATGGATATAGGAGGCATCTTAGAGAAAGCAGTAGCAGATCCATTTCTGGAGGCTGCCAGGCACTAGCATGTTCCTGAGAAGTCAGGCAGGGGACTGGAAATCCCAAGGCTCCCTATGAGCCTTGTTGAGTTTGTAGGTCAATCGTGCCAACCTTTGCATGCGGGGTGCCCCTGGTGGTGGCAGCAGGGCTTATGCTGGATGGCTTTTGGCCTCCACTGCTCTATTGAAGACGTCAAACTGTGTTGTTCAGTTGAAAAAATAGTTTTATTCTTTTGTAAGCAAGAAACACAAAGCAGCCCTTCAGAGAGAGTGGGAAGGCATGCAGCAATTCTGGCAGTATATTGTGCTAATCGGATGTAGTACAGGGCGAACCACCCCGGATGGCCTGGCAGAAGCAGTTGGACACAGCATCTGGAGGCACTCTGGAGGACAGTGGGGTAGTCTTGCTGTGGAAGGCCCCGAGTACTCAGACGGTGGCCAGAAGGAGGCCTGACCTAGTGCTGGCTTGCCCATGAGTGGGGTTGGGGAGCAGCTTTTTCCACGTGGCCTGGTATGGAGACTCATGTGTGCCATGTGTGTCTGTCTAGAGCAGAGCTGAGTCTGAGACACTCATCAGAACTGAGTCTCGAGTGTCTCTTGAGGTTGTTTGGGAGGCGAGACAGCAGATCTGTGCTGATGAGTGTTAAGGATGTGTGAGGCTGCCTAACTTCAGTGTAGGTTTGCCAAAACCCTCGATATTTTGGCAACCCGTCCCTTAGATACCTAGGGCACGTCCTGTGGATACAGCCCATCAGCCCTCTGTTACCTCTTCCTGCCCCTGATCCCGGTTGGGGTTTTGACTTTGGCTTGGGCTAAATGGGATTCTGTTTGTTCTTCCTTCTCCTCCCCTTCTCCCTTCTATCATTCCTCCTCCTCTGCAGGCATTCTTTCTTCTTCCTGTATGCCCTGATCCCCCATTCCACACCAAGGGAGGTTTGGGAGTAATAGACAGGGAATGACTTCCTCATCTTTGGATAGGCCTCTCTTTCTGGACTGTAGGTCTAAAGAAAGATAGGCTAGGATTCAGTGCTGAGGTTGGCTGGTGAGAGGAGGGATGCAGCAGCCAGCTGGCAAGTCTGTGTATCACATGGGGGAAGCCTGAATCACTCTGGTGCCGGGGGGCACAGGGCAAGGGCCTGTCTGAGATTCATTCAGAACTCCTGGCCTGTCCACCAGAGGGACCAAGTTTGAAAGCACCTGAGTGTCGGGGATGGGAAGCAGGTGGAGGGAGGCAAGGTGGGGGTGGTACGTAGCAGGCTGTTTTCTTTTTGATTTGGGGTGCCATGGGGCCAGGACTCCCTGGCAAGAGGTGACTTGTGCTCACACTGTAGCTTGTGAGGTATGGGCCCCAGGGATAGAATATCTCTCTCTTCTCCTTCTCCTACCTGGCAGAGAGACTCAACGTTGACCAGCATTGTTTAGACCTTTGCTACTGATGGCTGATTTTAATCACCCAGATTTTTGCTTATCTTTGCTGTAGGACAACAGAAGCCAGCTTAGAAAAATCCTGCATTGTCTGGGGAGGAGCAGGTGACATGGGGAATGGATTAGTTGAGGTTTGCCCTAGTGGAATGCTTTCTGCACTGTTCTGGGTGTTACTGATGAAATTATATTTTAATGGGAATGTTCTTTTCTAAACTTTAACTAGCAAAGCCACAAAAGCGTTTGACAGTTAATAATGTACCTGGTGAGTTGCTGAGCTGAAATTTAACAGTCACTTAAAAAAAAACACAAGGTAGGGAATTTATAAAATAGGACATCGAGAGCATATGTGTCCTGGAATGATTTTTGTATTTCTTTTGGAATCAGTGATTTTGTGCTGACTGGGAGGGTTTCAGTGGCCCTCTATCATTGGTGGCCTTTCTGGGAGGCCCTAATGCCTGACTTCTTGTCACTGAGAAGTAATTTATTTATTTTTCATTTAGTTTTTATTTTTAGAGTCAGAGTCTCACTTTATCGCCTTTGGTAGAGTGCTATGGAGTCACAGCTTACAACAATCTCCAACTCCTGGGCCGAGGCAATTCTCCTGCCTCAGCCTCCCAAATAGCCAAGACTAGAGGCACCTGCCACAACGCCCGGCTATTTTTTTGTTGCAGTTTGGCCGGATCCAGGTTCGAACCCACCATCCGTGGTATATGGAGCCAGTGCCCTGCCCACTGAGCCACAGGCGCCACCCACTGAAAAGTAATTTAATGTGTATCCCATTTATAGATGAACTGGGAAGCCACTCACCACTTTGTGAAGCCACGTGCTGGGCCAGCTCTTCTGCAGTAGGGTGGCCCAGTGAAGGTGGCTGCAGTGGAAAAAGGGGCCAGAATTCATGGTTCGGGCAGATGCCCTAGGCATGTGACAGCAACAGAACCCTCCTGGCCAGCACAGGGTGGAGCTAACTGAAGGAGCAAAGCAGGGAGTAGAGTTTCTGCTTCATTATCCAAGATGACAAAGTCCTTTAGCAGAGTTTGCTTTGGAAAAGAGAAAAGGTTAAAATAAAATCTCTGAATGGAAAATTTAGGGAACCTGAAACAAAGGCTGTACTTGGATTCCGAGTGGTGTGTATTACCACAGGAGTTTGGTACCTTTTGTTAGCAGCCCTGGATCTCAGTCAGGCCCTCTCTAATATAAGCTCCCAATGTCACTTTGGCAGCCTGGCTGGTGACTGCAGATGTCCCTGTGCCTTGCTCATTCTCCCTGGTCCCCTGGTTCACCGCCTGGGCCCTAGGAACGAGCTCCACAGGAATGGACTCCACCTGACTTGTATCCTCATCCTTCAAGGTGCTTTATGCTGGTGGTTGCCCAGTGGATGTTTGTGGAATGCCTGGGGTGGTATTTATATAACTGTGTCCAGCACGAACACAAACACATGTGCCTCTGGTCCTGCCCCTGCATCTGTCCAGCATTAGCCAGAGTTTTCCTTCTGCCTTGGTGCATCTTCCATCACACCTGTTTTGTTAAAAGAGCTAGTATGTGCCAGCAGGTATTGCACTGAGTGCTTTTATGTGGACTGCGCCCTGGTGCTAGTGTTAGTATGTTGCTATTTTTCAGTTGAGAAAATTGAGGCCAAAAGTGATTGGTTAATTTTCCATAGAAGTGAATGGCGATGCTATTTCAGGGATCTTTTATTTTTTGTTTGTTTGTTGTTGTTTTTTGTAGAGACAGAGTCTCACTTTATTGCCCTCAGTAGAGTGTTATGGCATCACACAGCTCACAGCAACCTCCAACTCCTGGGTTTAGGCGATTCTCTTGTCTCAGCCTCCCGAGTTGCTGGGACTACACAACGCCTGGCCATTTTACAGTTTCGCTGAGGCCAAACCCACCACCTTCAGTATATGGGGCCGGTTCCTTACTCGATGAGTCACAGGAGCCGCTCTGTTTGTTTTTTTGAGACAGAGTTTCACTATGTTGCTCTCCATAGAGTGCCTTGGCATCACAACTCACAGCAACCTCCAACTCTTGGGCTGAAGTGATTCTCTTGCCTCAGCCTCCCAAGGAGCTGGGACTACTGTCACCCGCCATAACACCCAGCTTTTTTGTTTTTGTTATAGTTGTCATTGTTGTTTAGCTGGCCTGGGCCAGGTTCAAATCCACTAGGCCTAGTGTATGTGGCTGGTGCCATAACCACTGAGCTAAGGGTGCTGAGTCGTGCAGAGATCTTTGATTTGAAAGCTGAACTCCTAACTTCTAGGCTACAAAACTCCCTTTTCTGGACCATATAAAACATACACATGCCTATTTAAAAGGATGATATAAAAATAAACATGAATATGCTACTGTTTTCTTCATGAACTACAGTGGGTCATCTGGAGTCCCTCCGTATTGAGTGCTGTGTACTTTGGAGACCAGTGGTCTCCCCCCAGTTAGCTGATGAATGTTCTACTATTGCAGCCCAGTTCTTTGTCAGAGAGGTCGAGCATGGCTGGGCCCTCCAATTTTAAATGCTCTGATTTAAAAGAAGATTTTAAATGCCCTACCCTGCCAGGTCTCATGCTTTTTTGCCTAGAGTTTTAGCAAACTGAATGGAACCTAGGTGAAACTCTGCTAGTGGTTACTCAGTGGATGTTTGTGGAATGCCTGGGGTTGCAGTCCTTTGCTGTTATTATCTGGGAGTCCTTCAGTCACTCCCAGCAGACTTCCTGATGTGTAAGGGAAGAGGGGCTTAGGTACAGCTAAGGACTGGTGGGAATGTGGAGAACTTGGAACTCATGTGCATTGCTGGTGGAAATGTAACATAGTACAGCTTCTGTGGAAAACAGTTTGGTGGTTCCTTAAAACTCCAAATAGTTACCATATGATCCAGCAATTCTACTTGTAGCTATACACACAAAGGAATTGAAAGCAGGATTTCAGACAGATACTTGTATACCAACGTTCATTATAACATTTTTCTCAAAAGCCAAAATGAAAAGAACCTAAATCTCCATCACCAGATGAAGGGATAAACAAAGCATGGTACATACGTACAATTGAATATTAGTCACCTCTGAAAAGGAAGGAAATTCTGACACATCCCACAACATGGATGAACTTTAAGGACGTTATACTAAGTGAAAGAAGCCAGTTACAAAAGGACAAATATTGTATGATTCCAGTTACATGGAAGACCTAGAATAGTCAAATACTTAGAAACAGAAAGTAGATTAGAGGTTTTCAGAGGCTGGAGAGAGAGAGAAATTGGGAATTAGCATTCACTAATAGGTACAGCGTTTCTGTTTGTGGTAATGAAAAAGTTTTAGTAACAGATAATGGTGATGTACAACATTGCAAATATAGTAAAGTAAGGGAAAAAAAAAAAACTTTAAGGAAAGAAAAAGGCCAGATGTGGTGCCTCACACTTGAAACCCCAGCCCTTTGAGAGGCCAAGATAGGAGGATTACTTGAGGTCAAGAGTTTAAGACCAGCCTGGGCAGCACACTGAGACCCCTATGTCTACAAAAAATTAGCTGGTGTCATGGTATGCACCTATAGTCCAGCTGCTTTGGAGGCTGAGGTGGGAAGATTGCTTGAGCCCAAGAATTCAAGTTTACAATGAGCTGTGATTATTATTGCACTTCAGGGACAGAACAAGACCTTGTCTTTTTTTTTTTGAGACAGAGCCTCAAGCTGTCACCCTGGATAGAGTGCTGTGGCATCACAGCTCATAGCAACCTCCCACTCCTGGGCTCAAGCGATTCTCCTGCCTCAGCCTCCCAAGTAGCTGGGACTACAGGCACCTGCCACAATGCCTGGCTATGTTTTGGTTGCAGCCGTCATTGTTGTTTGGTGGGCCAGGCTAGATTCGAACCCGCCAGCTCAGGTGTATGTGACTGGCACCTTAGCCTCTTAAACCCCAAGCACCGAGCCAAGACCTTGTCTCTTAAAAGAAAAAGAAGGAAGGCTCGGTGCCTATGGCTCAATGGGCTAAGGCGCCAGCCACATACACCTGAGCTGGTGGGTTTGAATCCAGCCTGGTCTTCAAAAAACAATGATGGCTGCAACCAAAGCTCTATCCAGCGTGACAGCTTGAGGCTCTGTCTCAAAAAAAAAAAAAGAAGGAAGAAGCAAGTGGAGACTGGGGACTGGGGTGGAAGGACAAATAGTTAATCCTTTTGTCTGATAAGATGCCAAGCTGTCCGTATCCCTGTGGGCACCTACTAGAATGGGACACCTGTGGCCACACCCTGGCCATTCTGACTGGCTGTACAAATAGCTCTCCTGGCCCCCCAGGGGAAATGGTCATCAAGATTTAGGCCACACATTAGGGCTGTTTTGTTCCCCATCTTGCCCCTTTTCCCAGTCAGCTGAGGATAGCTCTGGTGCCACAGCCCAGTGCCCTGTGGCAGAGGACATGGCTCCCTGGTGCTCCATTGTCAGGGCTCTCTGATTTTCAGAAGCAGGTAATGATTTTTCTCGGAGAGTTGGAATTGTGAAGTAGGGCAAGACAGATTTCTTTGTAGTTAAATTTAGGGCTTAGAATCTAGAGGTGACTGAGTAAAGCTGTATTGAACTCCTAACCCGCCATCAGAAAAGAAAAAGGGGTAAAAAAAAGTCCTAAATTAAGCAAGGAATCCACAGATACCTCAACCAAATTGGAACACATACCTCTAAAAATAAAAGACGCTGAAATCTGGAAAATATCAAATACGGTTAACTGGTCAGGCGCTTGCTTCTCTGCTTTTCTATTTTCACCACCCTCATTCCAGTCCTGGAGCTGCACAGGGACCACGTAGCCGTCCTCCAGGGACAGTGCTGTGATGTACTACTGTCTTTTCATAGTACATCCTGGGTCAGGAGAGGCTAAATCCACGAGAGGCCTTGGCGATCATCCCCAGGGTCATGGTCTGTCCCCTCCTCATTACCTCTCTTCTAGGGTGTGAGTTCACTTCGATTGTTCTGAGATAAGAGGAACAAACATGCAGTTGCTTCTCTTACATCTTTAACTCACAACTCCCCTTGGTGCCACCTAGTTTCCAAGGCACCAGTGACCAAGCCCTATGTCTTGGGCACTGTGATTTCTTTTGTTGTTCCTGGGTGTTGGGTAGATGAGGGTACATCAGAGATTCTCAGAAACAAAAGTTCAAGGAAGGCTCCCCAAGGGCCACATCAAGGTTCCTGTAGCCATAGGCAGAACTTGAGTTTGCAAAGAGAGAGGACTTATGGTTGTTTTGGGGAGTGAGGGTTGCATAGTGAAGAAAATAACCACAGCTAGGAGAAACTGGGCATTTTCTGCCCATCGAACTTGTCTCCAAGGGTCTTTAATCACAAGAATGTCCTTAGAGGGACACTGATAATGCCCATTTAGAGTGAGAAGATATAGGCTAGTATTACCTTGAGCATCACACCCTAGCAAGAGGCAAAGATGATGAGCTTTGAGCCCAGGCAGTCTGCCTCCAGGGCCTGTGTGTTTAACCTACTGTTTATATCAGGTGCTTCTGCCAAAGGCACGGGCTGCCCTGTCTAGAAGCCTGGGCAGGCAGTGTAGAAGACTCAGGGTCCTGCTGCTCTTCTCACTGCCTCCTTTTTTGGGAAAAAGGACAGATTAGAGGTTGCCCTACTTTTCTCCCATTTACTCCCCTTCTGGACTTGGGTAATGTCAGCCTGATTTTGTGATGCAGGTACATGGTGGTCAGGCCCAGCAGAACGTTTTCGTCGAGCACCTTCTGCATGCGTGCCAGGTGTTTCACTCATGTTATCTCAACAGCAGCCAGTGAAGTAGGTAGTTCTGCTTTTCATTTACAGGTGAGAGAACTGAGGCACAGAGAGGTAAATGACTTGTCTATGGTTAATAGCTAATTAATGGCAGAACCTCAATTTAATCTCAGGACAGTGTGACTCAAACACCTGCGGCTGTCTCACCCTCTTCCAGGAGAATACAGTGGGGCTGCTGTTACCTTCCACACTCACACGCGCTGGCTCTGCCAGCATCCTGTCTCCCACTTTGATGATGCCAGGGTAGGTGTGAAGACCCAGAGAAAAGCAACATATGTCCCCTCTGGGGAAGATGCGATCCCAGGGAGAATGACAGCTCAGGATGCCCCCCTTTGGCATGACTAGGGCGGGCGTGGGGCTGAAGAGCCTCTTTTCTGGGCCACTTCTCCGGTTGCCCGTAGCTGGTAATTGTAAACTCTCTGGAGCTCTCAGCCATTTGGTTGGAAGCCGAGGGAGGCAAAGTGGGCAGGTGTGAGAGGCAGGTGCTCTCTCCCACTGTGAGACTTGTTCTCCCATGAGTCAAGCACAGCCTGGCATCGGGACCCCCTCAAGCTGCTGAGAGGCCTTTTGTGGCTGAGTTGTCAAGGATTTGTCCTTTATCCGGAGCCTGGGTCATCTTTGTGAGTGACAGAGAAACCAGCTGGGGTTTGGGGAGCTCACTTAATGCCCTGATTTTTCTAAAACTTGAGGGCTTTGTGTTTTGGATTTGGAAAAAGCCGATAATGAGGAATGTTTCGGCAAATTGGTGCCTCTTCAGCTAGGTGCCTCCCTAGAACACAAGGGGCTGTGGCCTTCCTAGAGGGGCGGAGGGGGTAATTGTCTGCTGGATCTGTTCTTGGGGAGGAAAGACAGTTAGGGTGGGAGTGGAAGTGGTGAAAAGAAGCTGGAAGTTTGAGAACAGGTTTGGGTTCAAGGCATTTGCGTGTAACTGGAGAGAGCTGCTTTCCTTCCCTGGGCCAGGCCCCTGAGTACCTCATGTCTCTATCTGCTTGTTGGGGGCGAAGGTCCCTCTAGGTCTAGGAAGTGTTCCTGCCCTGAGGCATTGGGAGACTTCAGCCCTGGGGTGAGGCTGTTAGTCTTTGTTGTTTGTTATTTATTATTTAAGCACCTCTTCTGTGGCTGAGCAGGGCCCTGTGGGTGGAGTATCACCTTGGGCTGTGGGGCCTCACTTCACCCAGCAGTCACCTGTTTGTAGTTGGCACTTACTGCTTGAGAAGTTTCACAGGGATTAGTCCTAACCGAGGGAAACACTTTCCCACCTCATGGCTCCTGCAGCGCTTGTTTCTGCCAGCTGGGGTAGGGGGTGAGAGGTGCGTGTATCCCGTCTCCCTTACTCAGATCTCAGGAGACATTTGAGTAAATACAGGGGCAATTTGGAATCTAGATCTTCCCGGGCTTCTCATCTCATTCCTGTTTCCTGGCTCGGCTTGGGCTCCTAGGTGGCCATGCCTCCTGCTTCGGGTGTCAGGCACTTGGGGACAGTTGCATGTTTCTCCAGGGCTGGTGGGACTCAAGGTTGTGACCTGGCTTCACAAGCAGGGGCTCCAGTGGCTGTGTATTCTGGACAAAAGGGAACAGGAGTCAGTGTCTAGGAGTAAAGGGGCCACGAGGACTGAAAGGAAGGTGGCGTGGAGAGGGGAGCCAGTTCACAGCAGAGCGTGTAAGAGAGTGTGAGAGCCAGGGTGAAGATGAGGGAGTGTGTGTGTGTGAATTCACACTGCCCAGTGGGGGACCGGACCTGCCGTCTCTCATTGCCCAGTCTGTCAGTGGATCTCTTGAGGACAGTAGGTTTTAGCCCTGAAAATTCACCAGCATCACATAGGCTCCTTCCCCTGGACTTGGCACCAGTGCTGGGGTGGGGGGTAGGGGGTAGACAGGTGCAGTCCTCTGTGGCCACAGAGAGGAGCCCTCAGTTTCCTACAGGAGCCAGGTTTTATGGGAGAGCTCTAGCCAGGAACTGCACCCTGATAAAGAATGTTTTCATTCTCGGGGGCGTTAATTAACACAGATTAGATTTCAACTGAGTGGGCCTTTTGTTGCCTGTGCCTTTCTAATCAAGATGGTTTCAGTACTACAGTGGTTACACTGAGCCAATTCAGGTTCGTGACTTTCCTGTTACTGCCCTGGGTAGTTACTTCCTGTGGTCCCACTTGGTCCAGTTTTTCAAACTTGATTTATAACTGGCCTGGCACCTTTTTTAGACATCACCCATGTTGGGTGCTGAGCCTGGAAAAAGAAAACCCAAGCGTGGTAGGCACATTTCTTGGCTCTGTGAATTTTATTAAACATTTACAAACACATTTTCAGCAATTTCCTGAGGTAATCTGGCACCAACAAGATGGGCTTTGAATTTTGTTCCCAAATGTTTGTTAATAATTTCATCCATTCCCCCTGTATGGAGAGAAATTGGAATTGATTCAGACAGTGGTGTCAGGGAAGCTGGGCTAAAAGTATGAAAGTGTGCGGTGACAGGAGGCCGGTCACTAAGCCTAAAGACAAGGAGCTTCTTCCAGCCTCGATACTTCAATATTTTGCAATGGGTGCTGCTTATGCTTTTGCGTTAGAGCATTCACACTTCTTTTCTTTTTCAACTTTTTTCTCTGGTTACATCTGCTATACAATTAAGCAATTAGCAAGGAAGAAAATAAGTCAGCCATAATCCTACTACCCCAGGATATGACAGCTTCGATCTTAGCACATTTCCTTCTGGATTTTAAGGTCATTTAAAATGTATTGAGGTCTTACATTCTTCATATAGAAGTCTGGGTATCTTGCATTTACAGAACAGTTATTTCTATTATGTGGGTCATTGTTAAAGTTTTGAGGTACAAAAAATCAAGAACATAAAATCTGCACAGACAGACCAAATGAAACCTTCCCAGCAACACTGATATGCCGAGCAAGTTGAAACACACAGGGGTGGGCTCGGCGCCTGTGGCTCAGCGGGCTAAGGCGCCAGCCACATACACCTGAGCTGGCGGGTTTGAATCCAGCCCGGGCCCGCCAAACAACAATGACGGCTGCAACCAAAAAATGGCCGGGCGTTGTGGCGGGCGCCTGCAGTCCCAGCTATTTGGGAAGTGGAGGCAAGAGACTCGCTCGAGCCCAGGAATTGGAGGTTGCTGTGAGCTGTGATGCCACGGCCCTCTATCCAGGGTGACAGCTTGAGGCTCTGTCTCCAAAAAAAAAAAAAAAAGAAAAAGAAACACCCAGGGGTGAATCAGGAAGGAGGCTATTGACTTTGTTTCTTGGAAGTGAAATAACCGTAACATAGTCTTTTGCAAGACTTTCATAGTGATCTACGTATTACAGAAATAATGCATATTAGATTACAGTAAATTTGAGAAATACAAAGGAGAAACACAGAGAGGAAGAGGACAAAATACGCTTATTCCTGCATCCAGAGTTAATCACTCTGTGGCTGTCTATTTGTTTATACTGCCAATCTTTGTTTTCTCATGCACATGTAAGTAGATGTCCATTATTTCTCACCACAAATTGGAATCATATACATTTCTTTTTTCTTTTTTTATTAATTCATTTGTACATAGATCATACATACATTTATGTCATTATGTGGTTTGATGTGTTGATTATTTGTAAAAATTGGAGTGCTTACATGCTACTAATCAAGATAGCTTTTCTTTTTTTCTTTCTACTTAAAAATATTTCATAAATTTTGTGCTGTGACATGATATTTTTCCCTGAGATGTGATCTTTTTTTTTTTTTTTGTAGAGACAGAGTCTCGCTTTATTGCCCTGGGTAGAGTGCCGTGGCATCACATGCTCACAGCAACCTCCAGCTCTTGGGCTTAAGCGATTCTCTTGCCTCAGCCTCCCTAGTAGCTGGGACTACAGGCGCCCGCCACAGCGCCCGGCTATTTTTTTGTTTGTT
>CAUYON010149120.1:0-25887 GCA_963573935.1 Arctocebus calabarensis
TACACCTGAGCTGGCAGGTTCGGATCCAGCCTGGGCCCGCCAAACAACAATGACGGCTGCAACCAAAAAATGGCCAGGTGTTGTGGTGGGCACCTGTAGTCCCAGCTACTTGGGAAGCAGAGGCAAGAGACTTGCTTGAGCCCAGGAATTGAAGGTTGCTGTGAGCTGTGATGCCACAGCACTCTATCCAGGGTGACAGCTTGAGGCTCTGTCTCAAAAAATAAAAAAAAAAAAAGAAAGATGGAGACTTTACCTCTTTCATGTTTACATGGATGGAGCTGGAACATATTCTTCTTAGCAAAGTATCTCAAGAATGGAAGAAAAACTATCCAATGTACTCCCCTACTATGAAGCTAATCTATAGCTTTCATATGAAGGCTAAAACCCAGTTATAGCACAAGAAATGAGGAAAGGGAGGGGAGGAGGGGGGAGGATGGGTGAAGGGAGGGTGATTGGCAGGATCACACTTACGATGCATCTTAGAAGGGTACAAGTGAAAAATTACTAAATGCAAAATATAAATGTCTTCATATAGTGATTAAAAGGCCATGAAGAAAAAAAAAATAAAAGGCCATGAAGGCTATGTTAAATAGTTCAATGAAAATACTTCGGGCTCCACGTCTGTGGCTCAACGGGCTAAGGCGCCAGCCACGTACACCTGAGCTGGTGGGTTCGAATCCAGCCCAGGCCCACCAAACAACAATGACGGCTGCAACCAAAAAATGGCTGGGCGTTGTGGCAGGCATCTGTAGTCCCAGCTACTTGGGAGGCAGAGGCAGGAGACTCGCTTGAGCCCAGGAATTGGAGGTTGCTGTGAGCTGTGAGGCCATAGCATTCTATCCAGGGTGACAGTTTGAGGCTCTGTCTCAAAAAAAAAAAAGAAAATATTTCAGATTGTATATGAAGTCAGCACATTGTGCCCCATGATTACACCAATGTATACAATTATGATTTAATAAAAATAAAAAATAAAAAGATGTGAAAGGCAGGGTGGGCCACAGGGGCTTAAGGAGGCTTTCAGAGGCAGGCAAAGGACAGGGGCTGCCCAAGCCCTTGCCTCCCAGACAACCCCTCCCCGGCCTCTGTAGGGTCCCAGAGGCACCTGCTCACTGGACACTCTGCGCCCACACTGGAAGTTAGAGGAACACACCTTGCTCTGCGGTAATTCACACTTGTTACTCCTGCACACCTGCAGCATCTCAAAAACGGGCACTGAGTTTTATTTTCGTTCCTGTAATTGTCACTGGGACACTTTAGGTGTTCAGCACGTATTTGCCACAGGTATGAGTTATGTATCCAGATGCACACACCTGCAAACACCTGTGGGGGGAGAAGCCCTAGACCAAACCTGAATCTATTCCCCAGGCCACAGTGAAGGGCTGTGAACGGGAGTCGTCTAAACTCACGTTTCACTCCTAAACCTTACAAGAGGGGCTGGTCCAACTGGTTCCCATAGGTCCTTCCAGCAGGGACAGTGTTCTAGCCTGTACCAGCACACAGCACATGTGCTCACACGTGTGCACGCCCGCTCGCACATGGCCACCCACCTTGCTAAAGAGCCAGTCCTCAGCATCCTCAGGGTTTTTCTCCACCGACTTCTCGTATTGGTCATGCGTTTCGTTCAGATGTGGCTCGGATCCATGCCAATCAGCTGTGTCCATCTCTATGCTGATGTCCCCACCCACCTGGTCTCTCAGGGCATTCATTTCCTGGGCAGAGACGACAGCAGGAGCTTGCCCAGGGCCATAGTGGAGAGAGACCTTGGGGCTTACAGATGACAGGCCAACAGCTCCTCACCCTGAAGGTGGGGGCAGATGTGGCCCCGTCCCAAATGTACAGGCTATGGACATCGACAGTTTCCCCAACACACGCTGTGACTCGGCGGTGGACTTCTCCCATCCCCAGCATATGTTGAGGCCAGAGAGGAATGGCAGCTCCCCAGCAAGGTGGAGGCAAAGCAGGGTGGCCTCACTCACACCCTAGCCCAAAGCAAGAGCATGGAGAAAGCACCCCTGTGTTGGCATCGCCGAGCCAGGCCTCTTAGGAAATATTAATTGCAATTGTATGAATAGCCTCAAAGCCCAGGGAAACACTCTCTGGCCATCACAGGCACTGCCCAACCCAAGCCAGAGCAGGGGTCATCTGAGAAGGAAGCCACAGGACAGGGCACTGTAAGGCCTTATACATCCACTGGTGGGCCTTGGGTTGAATCTTGGGGTCTCCCAGACTCAGAACTCTCTGGAAAAGGAGGCAAGAGAGGTGGAGTCAGACCGAGAGAAGGTCCACGTGCAGCTTGATGAATCCCTTAACGTCTCTGAGCCTCAGAGCAGCACTCACCCAGCAATGTTGCCCATATCAGCTGAATCATTGCTGTGAATCACTGGTAATGTGCCGGGCAGATATTCCTTGTTGTTCCGACTATCATTATTAAAATTAATTATAATAATTAGCATTGTGTGTTCTTACACCGGTTCACTCATCAGTTAGTTAACTGCAATGGACTCAGCCTCGGGGGACAAAGGAAGACTCTTTGAGAAGAAGGGCCCCTCCAGGCCTCACTCAGGGTCCTCTGTGGCTCAGGGCCAGAGTCAGGGCAGGAACCCACCAAACTGCAGACGTGGCCCCAGTCCCACAAGACCCTGCAGTCCCAACCCTGCTCCTGGCCGAGTTTCTCCTGGCCCCACCTCCTCATGGTTCTTCTTCAGGTAGGCCAGCTCCTTCATGAAGGTCTCAATCTGCATCTCCAGGTTCATGAAGGTCTCAATCTGCATCTCCAGGTCAGCTCTGGCCAGGGTCAGCCCATCCAGCACTGGCAGTGGGCCTCCATGCTCATGTGCAAGTTCCACCCTGTCTTATACCTGGGCGGGTTGGAGGTGTGAGCCCTAGAGTCCTGTGGAGCCACAAGGACTCCCTCTCATGCACACACACAACACTCCATGATGTACAGAGCCCCGGGCAGTCCCAGAGACCCAGATTCACTTCACTGATGCAAAAGTCATCAGCTGCAGGCGGCCACGGTCCATCTGTGGCACTGGCTCTCATAGCTACCAGGATCTGGGAGAGATGTGGGTACAGTTTCAAATGCCCTCAGCAGCTCAGAGAGGCCCTGCAACTCTGTTCATGTAGCCTTTTGAGGAGAGGGCCAGAGTGAGGGTGATGAGGGTGGTAGGCTCCTCCTCCAAGCTCCCTGTTGGGAATTTCAGGAGTCCAGCCAAGGCCCTTGGGAGCTCACAGTGTAGCAGGGGAAGGATGCCCACGTACAGGCAAACATGGATGCCCGGAGAGAGCCCCTTTGCAGCCCTCTCCCACCAGAGTCATGACCTAAGCCACCTGGGCCTCTCTCTCGCTTCCCTAGCTAAATACATCTCTAGGCTCAGTTGCCACCTCCTCCAGCAACCCTCCTGGATTTCCTGCCTGGCTCTTCTCTCCCTGCCATTCCTCCAGCCTGCCCATCTCTTTTCCTCAGCACTTCTCCAGGTTGTAATTTTATACCTATTTTTATCACTTTTTTGGTTATTTCCTCCTCTACTAGACTCTGAGCTCGAGGGAACAAGGCCATGTCTTTCTTATTCTCTTTGGAATCCCTAGCCCTGGGCACAGTGCCCCAGAGTCAGCCCCCAAAGTACATTTGTTTAATTAAGTGATCAATTAATTAAGTAACCAATGAGGTTATGGCTGGCCCCTCCTCAAACCCAGGGCAAAGTTTTCTTTTCCCACAAGGACATCCAGGTGGTTTTAATGCGGACATGAAAGGGAGGGGCACTGCAAGGAGCCGAGGGTTGGCAATAATTGTGGCCACTGCCACTGCCATCATTGAAAACGCCCAAGCAAGGCCCCGGTCGAGGCCATAGGGATGCAGAAGACAGCACACCACTCCACACCACTGGCTTGGTGAAGGTGGCAAGTGAGCCTGGTTGAATCTGGGTTGAGGACTAGACCATGGAAGACCTACGAGGGAGAGACCCCAGCAGACAAAAGCAGCCCATGGGCTCGTGCTGTACACCCACTTCCAGAACCCACTCAAGGCTCAAGTTTCTGTAAAGAGCCCCTAAGCCAAGCTGAGCCCGGCGGCCAGTTTGTTACCCTCCCCAGGGCCTCAGTTGGCCCATCCGAAACCTGCAGAGGCCCATCCCCCACCCCTCTATGCTCAGGAGGCTGATCACACATCCTAATGGTTGGTTGTGAAACACCGGTGGGCGTGTGCAGGGTGACTCAGCTAGGCAGAGGCCTGGCACGTGCTGGAGGGGGTGGGGGGCTGAGGTCTGGCTGACCCTGAAGCTCAGGAGCGCTGACTCACCAGGGCTCCCCTGGGTTCCCTGCTTCCAGGACCAAGCCTGCTATCTGATTTGGCACTACCAGGGGCTCTGTTGCAGGAATTCCCAGCCTGGTGGAGGTCCCAGGCAGGAGCAGGCAGGGCCCCTGGGGAGCAGCAGCAGGCCTGGCCCTCCACCCAGGAAACTGGGCGACCTCACTGCCCAGGCCAGCCTGCTATACTCACCTACCTCTAGGGACTGTGCACTCTAGAGCCCTCCAGGGGGCAGGGTTTGGACAGATGTCCCAAGTGGCCATGATTACAGAATGCCAAGTCCACATTCTCAGAGGTCCTGACAGTGTGGAAAAGTGCGTGCACATGTGCGCCCCTGCCCATGTTTTGTACTGTCAGTTCCTCCATCAGATAACTCAGAGAAACTACTCCATGGAGAGCTTCTTGTCTGGGTGGGAAAAGACAACTCCTGGCCTCAAGGACCACCCCACACACACACCAATCTGCAAGGAGAGCCTCAGCTCCTGTCCTCGGGGAACCCCAGAGTGACTATTGTGGAGGGAGTGAGGAAGATTCATGGCAAGAGCAGCCACGAGAACACGCTGGACTCAGCAACATCAGCACAGGAACAGGGCATGGACCAAACCTCCAAGTGCTGCACAGATTCCACGATCTGGGGAGAGAAGACAAGTGTCATCCATCCCACAGGACTGTCTGGAGGAGGTTAGGCAGCCAGGAGGGAAAGGGAATAGCCGCACCCCCAGCAGCCACAGGAAACGCTTCCCACCTTCATGCCTTTGCCTGTGCTGCTCTCTGCCCCTAAATGCCAGCTCAGCTCCTGCCTTCTAGACTCTGAAGACCTCCCTAACCCTCCTCCATCACCCACCCCAAATGGAGGAGTTCTCCTCTGTCTCCCAGAGAATTCTCAACAATCCCACAGCACAGGATGTTTGCCAGGCCTGGGACCAGAAGGCACAGGCTGGGTCCAAAGCAAAAGAGTAAATGAATGAATGAGTGGTGGAGGTCTAGGACAGGGGAGAATTGTTTGCAAAGTCCCAAAGTTGGGATGGAGTGAGTCAGAAGCAAGTTACCAAGGGCAGAGGACGGAAGGCATAGCCATCAGTGGTCTCAGAGTAGTGGCCGTAATCTGCTCAGGGCCAGTTTGGCTGCTGCCTCTGATAATAGTCACAGATCTTCACCTCCAGGTCGGTTCTGGCCTCCTCCAGGGCACACACCTTGTCCAGGCAGGAGGCCAGGAGGTCGTTGATGTTCTGCTTAGTGGCTTTCTCACCACTCCCAGCAGACCATGCACCATAACAAAGCTGGAGCCAAAGCCCCTGCCCAGCCTGCAGGTGTAGCCACTGCTGTAGCTTCCCTGTAAACTCGTCAAGAAGTGGGTCAACAGGCGGCACCTGTAGCTCAAAGGAGTAGGTCACCAGCCATACATGCTGGAGGTGGCGGGTTCAAATCCAGCCCCGGCCAAAAACTGCAAAAAAAAAAAAAAAAGTGGGTCAAGGTGACTGATATGTCGCCATAGCTTCTGGTTCCCTGGAGGCTGGGAGCCCAATGGGCAGCCCCGACACAGATGGAGGACAGTCTGAGTGATGTCCCTGCCAGACATGCACAAGCCCTTGCTAAACCCAGAGGTTGGAGACTGGTAGATACTGGTAGTAGTGCAGCCATTGTATCCACAGGTCAGATGGGAGAGTTGGTCTGGACAGAGAAACTGGGCAGCCATTTATAACCATGCCGAAGGCAGACTAGGTCCCTGATCCGTAAAATCTGAGCCAAAATCCCAGCCATGCAATTTGCCTCTGCACCAGATGCCCAGGTCAGGGGCTCAGGCTGGTCTCCCTGAGTGAAAGGCTTGGGTCCCCTCCAGAACTGAAGCCCAGGAGCCCAGCCTGCTACCTTAGCCTCTTAGCAGCCCATTGTTCAGAAACAAAGGTGGTGTTGGAGCTACAGCCCCAGGCAAAGGTGATCCTCCATCTTCAGCCACGATTAGGAGGCTGAGCTCATTCCTGGGGGGAGCCTGGAGAACCCAGCTCTGAGAGCCCAGAAGGACATGGAGCAAGGCTCCACAGGCCCAGAGCCAGAAGGAAGGCCGGTCTGGCCCCCTTATCCCGCATTACAGGGCAAGGAGGAGAGATCTGGAGCCAGACATCCTCCCCCAGATACAACATGGCTCTGATTCTCCCAGGCAGAGGAGGGAGAATTAGCCTTGGGTCTGAGGGAGCCCCCAGCTCTCCTGGGGTTATTCCAAGTCTGCCAGAGACACAGGGAACAGACATGCTGCTGAACTAAGCTTTGGGGTCAAACCTTTCAGGAAGCCAATTCAAGAAACTCCATTTCCTTGTTTATAAAAGGAAGATAATTCCTGTCTCCAAAGTCTTTGAGGGAATTGAGAGAGATAGTGACCTCAGTCAAGCTCTGACAAAACAGAAGGGGTGAGGGGGGTAAGGGGGCCAGGGTCTGAGACCAGAGCATTAGGGTGGCCTCCCGCCCACTCCCCTGCACCGGAGGATGGGGGTGTGCTCCCCAGCAGGTGTGAGGGAAGGGAGAGGCCAGGAGGGAGCAGAATTTGTGCAGGAGCCTGCGTGCCCTAAGGAAAGGCTCCTGCCAGGGAGCAGCATGATCCTACATCCTGGCGGCTGGCACTGCTCCACCTGACAAGGAGATTACCAGCCTAATCTCCGCGGCACTAATGATTTAGGTACTGCCAGGACACTGGCATCTGCACCAGGCCTGTCTCAATGTGGAGCTTCCCAGGGTGGCCAGGGCCCGAGGGACAGGGCCAGGAAGGGAAGTACGTGGGTGGCCTGGGCTCTCTGCCCACACACAGGGACAAGGAGAGAGTCAGGTTTTCCATGCAGCCCAGCTCTCCTAGAACAAGGCTTGAATGCTAGAAGGGCTTCTTGCCTAGAGAGTGGGTGGTCTTTCAAGGAAATTACCAGCTGGGAACAGCAGCTGCTACCTGGGAGGCAGGGCCTGAGCCCTGACTCTATCCTGCTCCCTCCTGGCCTGTGAAGGGTATGGGAAAGGGGGGGTACAAGCGATGGCTGGAGAGCAAAGGCAGACCACTGAGGTTAGACATCAGGAGGGACTTCCTAGAAATCCAGGACTATTGTGAAGGAGGAGAGGGACCCAGAAGAACCTGGGTTCACCTGAGTGGGCCCGGCACCAGTCGGTCACCCTCACATGGAGGGACATGCTATAGAGACCCCTCCTCACTCCTCGTCCCCTGCCAGAGCCACACTGCTACAGGCCCCTCTTCCCAAGAGCTAACTGACCTCACCCCCGCCTGTGCCCGCGAGGCAGGCCTCACTCTGGGCTGGGAGAAGGGATTGCTCTGCCTTCTAGCACCACACCTGGGGCAGAGCCAAGCCCTCTAGTGCCTCTCCCTAGAGACCTCACCTTGCCCCAGAACCCCATCTCCAAAGCCCCCAGATCTTAGCCTTGAAGAGGCAAAGAGTTTATTAACCTTCCTCCATGCAAATTCACCGAGACCTCACATCCCCTAGGCCCACCGCCAGCCTCTGCAAGGTCCCTGCCACATCAGGCTTCCTGCCATGGCCCGCTCGTCCTCCTCTCTGGCCTCAGTTTTTGCAGCCCCCTTCGCCTCTGCCGCTGGAGACCCCGCCAACTGTGAAACCCCCTCCCACAACACTGCAGCTGGAGAGGCCGCCATGCTGAAGGATGGACCAACACCAGCTCCTCTCCCAGGGTGAGCAGCCACATTCAGACCACAGTGGAGACTGAAGCAGGACCCCAGGAAGGCCCCTCTGAGCCTCTGGAGGGTGTGGCCAGGGCTGAGAAGACCTGCACCTTCCTGCTCAGATCCCCACATCTGTGCTGTAAGAGAACAGAGGCATGGGGCGTTTGAGCGTTTGTGTCGGGAGGGGCCTGGAGCCAGGGCCTCAGCAGCTCCCACTCGCCCAGCTCGGGAGGGAGGCCGGGCCGGAGTCGGCCCCAGGACTGCACAGGGGCCCTCTAGGCCGTGACTCCTCCTGCCCAGGCCTGTCTTCCGCCACCACAGGGAGAAGTCCCTGAGGGGTAGCACTGGCCCCACAGGCCCACAGCTTGGCCCGTGTAGAAGATGAAGAAGAACAGGAGAAGGAGGTCCAGACTGCTGGACCGAGGCTGCTGGAGCAGAGCACAGGTGGGAGGCTGGGAGGGTCCCCAGGGAGGTGGCTGGGAGAGCTCAAAGTTGCCCCCGAAGCCCTGGGTGCCTACTCAGCCTAATGCCCATATGCCCCTGGTCTCCCCTGCAGAGTGCTGCTAAGCCAGCTTGCTCCAGAGCAGAATGGGACGGGGGGATGGGGGACGCATCTGGATGCCACCCTCCTCTGTCGATGGAAGGCAGAGGTGTAGAGGATCTGGACCCTGTGTGCGGGTGATGTGCAATAGATACACACTGCCCTGACTGCCCAGCTGACCTGGCTCCTGCAGGCTTCCCCATCATTAACCGTCAACCCCTAGGATGGTGCCCACCCTGTGTCTCTGCCCGGAAGCAGAGCAGGGCTGCACACAGCAGGCATTCTATCGTGCTTGCTCAACTGTTGGGGTCATGGAACCTGGACAGTGACAAGGTCCCTGGAAGACAATATGGCCACCAACCCTTTCCCCCAAGTGAGAAGTGGTCAGGAGAAGTGAGAGGCCTCAAGTCCCAGATGAGTCCCAGATGGGATCCTGGCTTGGCTGGTGAGAGTCTCCCTTCACCACCACCCCATTCCCTGACACTAGGGCCCCATCAGCTACTTTCCACTCATCCAGAGGCGCCAAACCCCACACATGGAGGCACCTTGCCCAGGATGAGCACCCCCTCGCCTCCCACCAAGCACTCCCCAGCCCAGGACAGGCATCACCCCAAAAGTACACCCTGCCCAGCCACACCTGCTGGCTGCCAGTTCCCAGGCAGAACCCCATCTTCCTCTGTTCTTCTTCCTGCCTCTTCCTGAGGCCCCAGGCAGCCTGCCCAGATCCACCCACTAATGATTTGTGTGTGGCTCCAAAGGGGCCTTGCCCTGCTCCTCCCCAGAGCCCTGGGAAATACAGAACATTGCTGGGCTCCCTTGGGGCTCCTCCCAGCATGGATACAGGGACAGGGGGAACCCCCAGTGCTCTTGCACCCTCCAGGGCTCGGCCAAGGGCTCCCTACCCAGGGACAAGCAGCTCAGCCTTTGTTTCCCTCTGTCTCACCCAAACACCTCTGACTGGCTTCCAAGAACCATCAGTCCTGAGGGACCCAAGATACAGGATACAGATACCCAGGGACACCCCACCTTTCCATGCTGAGCCGCAGCAGCTCCCAGGGGCCCCTTCCCAAGAAAGGACCCAGAGGTTCCAAAGCCCTGGAGGAGGCCTGGGGCAGGAGGACAGGCCAGGGGAGGGAGAGAGGACTGGCAGCTTTCAGGAAGTCTCAGAAGGGAAATCCTGCTGCTTCCCACACACTGAAGACTCAAGCCTGACCAGCCTGACTTCTTCCCTCTGCCCTTCCACCCTCTTTCTCCTTCCCTCCCCTTCCTTGCCCTGACAGACCATGTGGGAGAAGAAGAGGCAGCAACACTGGGGACTCCCCTTTGGGGGCTGGGGCTACACCTCCTCCCCACTTTGCCCCGCAGACTAGGTGAGGGTCCCTGAGGGCCCGGGGAGCCGGAAGTCAGAGAATCCTCGCCACCACCCAGCCCCATCTCCCTCCTCTACCCCTGCCCTGTGGAGGCTGGTGGCCCCTCCCTGCCTGGCACCCCAGGGCACCTGCTCCCTGATGCTCTCACGTGGCTTCCTCCTGGGCGGGTGGGGCCAGACTGACTGAAAGAGAGGCCTTGCCTCTCCCCTCAGATTAGACACTTAGGGTAGCAGCCGTATCCCCCCACATTGGAGCATCCTTCATGTGGGGGCTGCCTCTCCCCCATGTGAGCCTCGGGATGCTCTGAGTATGCTGTCTCCTCTTCCCAACCCAGCCTATAGGAAGGGAGCTCCTGGCTCCTTGCCCTGGTGCTGATCACCCAGCCCACCGCACTGTGATCCACCTGCCTGACCGGCCAGGGAGGCCTGGAGGGTGACTGGGAGGACCTGAGAAGGAGGACCAGGGAGGGAGGACCAGGACCCGGGGAGGAGGATCTGGGGAGGAGATGTCACCCTTCCTTTCCAAGGGCAAAACAGGAGGACAAGGCAGAAACATTCCTTTGTGGAGACCTGTTCTTCTCCCGCATGGTCTGTCTAGACTCCATGGAACACTCTGCCCCACCAGCCCCCTCCAGCTGCTCCCCATCACGCCTGCTTCCCCAGTGCTGAGTTGCCCCAACCAGCCAGCCAGGAGCAACCTCCCTCCACGGAACTTCTGCAACCCTATTGTCCCTGCTGTCTCTGCCTCAGGCTCAAGACTCAAGCCTGACCCTGGAAGCCTCACTGTTTAATATGTGAGGTTAATACATTTTCCTCACAAGGTTTTGTTAGGGCGGAACCAGAGCCCCTAAATTTTCACAACTCCCAGGGCCAGGTGCGCGTTGTCTATGATCATGACTGTGTGATGTTGTGAAAAGAGCTCCAAACTCCAAGTCCAAGAATGTGGGTCAAATCTGGACTCTGTGTGGCTCTGGGCAAGTCACTTCCTTTCCTTTGAGCTCAGACACCACGAGCTCAAAGCGTCAATGATTGTGAAAGCTGGCGAGGCAAAGGCTCCCTGTCCTGAGAGGTGACCCAAAATATCCATATCCCAAGAACCTGAAAATGTGTATCCTAAAGGGCAAAAAGGACTTTGTAGATGTGAGCCCAGTGTAATCACAAGGGTCCTTAACAGAAGACGGTCAGAGGAGGAGCTATGACATTAGAAGCCAAGGCCAGGAACCAAGGCACATGGCAGCCTCTAGAAGGTGGAAAAGACCAGGAACGGAGTCTCCCCCAGAGCCTCAGAGAAGCACAGCCCTGCTGACACTTTGGTTTTAGCCCTAGAATACCTATTTTGGACTTTCCAGAGCTGTAAGAGAATGAACGTGTGTTGCTTGAAGCCCCTAAACGTCCAGTAATTTGTTACAGCAGCCATAGAAAAGTAATACACTCACTCCTCTAGCCCATCCTGGCACCGTGAGTGCTAGCCACTCTCACTCAGGTTAGGATTCATGGGAGGTAGACTTGCTCCCCTTTCTAATTAATTAGAAAATAATTCTTTACAGCCAGAAGGCAGCTTTCTGCTCATCTTTGGATCCACTACATACAAGGTCTAAATCAGTGCTTCGTATACACAAGGTGCCCTACTGATGCTTTCTGAATGGACACACGTAGAAAGAGTGTGAAGTTGGATTCCATTCAGCATCCACTCGTTGTATTCGTTGGGTGGCAGTCACTGGGCTGGGTGCTCAGAATTCAGTACTGAGTCAACCAAGCCCTGCCCCTAATGAGATCAGGCCTGTGAGGGAGAGACAGACAGACACAGAGAGTTCATTACCGTGCAATGTTATTTGTGTGGTGACAAAGGTATGTGTGTACAAGCGCCTAGGGAGGACCAGGGAGGGAGAGACTCACTCAGTCCAGGCCTCTGAAGACAGTTTCACAGGGAGGGACAGTGAAGTTGGGTTTCCAAGTAAGGGCAGCACTTTGCCAAGCTGAGGTGACAAGGTGGAAAATCATCCAGGTAGAGGTAGGGACTCACCCGGTATGCTGAGAGAACACCCAAAGACTCAGAGCCAGATCAGCACTTCTGGGGGCTGCAATAAGAGTTCAGAAACTGGGCTCGGCGCCTGTGGCTCAACGGGCTAAGGCGCCAGCCATGTAAACCTGAGCTGGCGGGTTCGAATCCAGCCTGGGCCCGCCAACCAACAATGACGGCTGCAACCCAAACAAAAATAGCCGGGCGTTGTGGCAGGCGCCTGTAGTCCCAGCTTCTTGGGAGACGGAGGCAGGAGACTCGCTTGAGCCCAGGAATTGGAGGTTGCTGTGAGCTATAATGCCACAACACTCTACCCAGGGCGACAGCTTGAGGCTCTGTCTCAAAAAAAAAAAAAAAAGAGTTCAGAAACTGGATCTTGTAAAGAAACATTTCTGGGCAGCGCCTACGGCTCAGTGAGTAGGGCGCCAGCCCCATATGCCAAGGGTGGCAGGTTCGAATCTGACCCAGGCCAAACAGCAACAAAAAAATAGCCAGGCATTGTGGCGGGTGCCTGTAGTCCCAGCTGCTCAGGAGGCTGAGGCAAAAGAATCGCCTAAGCCCAAAAGCTGGAGGTTGCTGTGACCTATGATGCTGCAGCCCTCAACCGAGGGTGACGAAGTGAGATTCTGTCTCTGAAAAATTAAAAGAAACACATTTCTTCAGCTGCTACTAGTTGAACACCTACTCTGGGCACTCTCCAGGTTCTGGGGATATGGTGACACGACAGACACTATGTGTGCTACATCTTACAGAGCACACATTCCGGCAGGGGAGATGAACAATGAACAAACCAATGGGCCAGACGCAGTGGCTCTCACCTGTGATCCTAACACTCTGTGAGGCCAAAGCAGGTGGATGGCCCGAACTCAGGAGTTCAAGACCAGCCGGAGCAAGAGCAAGACCCCATCTCTATTAAAAATAGAAAAACTAGGCGGTTGGTGGGCAGTAACTGAGGCAAGATGCTGTGAAATCTGTTGGCTCTCTGTCAGATTTCGCAGAGGACCATAAGCACTGCTTCACGCAGCCATTTTGAAAATAAAGTTCCAGAGAAGCAAAAGCTGTTTCAGGAGGATAATGGGATTCCAGTTCACCTAAAGGGTGGGCTGGCTGATGCCCTCCTGTATAGAGCCACCATGGTTCTCACAGTTGGTGGAACAGCATATGCCATATATGTGCTGGCTGTGGCTTCATTTCCCAAGAAGCAGGGTTGACTTCAATCATCCCAGTGATCACTTGGTTCCCTTTCATTTAGCTCTGAATGGGCCAGTAAACTGAAGAGTAACTGAGCTCTTCTTTGGGGATCAATATTTATTGGCTTGTACTAACTGCCACCAATAAAGCAGTCTTTAATCATGGAAAAAAAAAATAGAAAAACTAGCCAGATGTTGTGGCAGGCACCTGTAGTCCCAGCTACTCAGGAGGTTGAGGAAAGGGGATCGCCTGATCCCAAGAGTTTCAGGTTGCTGTGAACTATGATGACCCCATGGCACTCAACCCAGGGCAAGATTCGGATCTTACCCAGGGTAAGACTCTGTCTAAAAATAAAGAAAAAAAAAAAAACAGTGAACAATGCATTGTCTGAGGAAACACAAAGGGGGATACAAGTGCTTCAGAGGCCAGGGAAGGCCATTCCCAAATGACCAGCCATATACTGGGATGACCACTCCAAGCCCTGAGGCTGGAAACAGAAAGAAGGGCCATCTCCATGGACAGGACAGAGGGGGCGAAGTGGTGCTACACAGGGTCAGAAAGGGGCAGGGCTGACCCTTCAGAGTGGAGGCGCTCATCCCTGTGTACCAGAGCTGGGGCTTTTGAGAGCCAGAGCAAGACACATCCTTCAAAAAACAGTTTTTGTTTGCCTGTTTCACTGCAGACTCCCCAGAGCCTTTAGCAAGCTAATGCACGTTGTGACGCTCCACAGTGCTCAGCGTTTCCCGGACTCATTTGAACATGGAGCCACTCTCAGGAGGACCTGTGGAGCTAGAGTTTCTGGGAACCCATTCTGGGACTCTCTGGGTCAATTCAAAGGACAGACAAGTGGGGGACATGACTGGGACAAGGATTAGAAAGGAAGACCACCATGGAAGTTTGCAAAGAGTTTCGACTTTATCTTGTAACAACAGAGTCATCAAAGCGCTGCTTTGCTTGTAATATGCTTTTAAAGCACTGTTTTCTTTTTAATATGTTTGTTTACATAGATTTTTGTGGCTGAAAGCTAGAGTACCCTGGCATTCCCCTGATAGCTCATGTGGGTTATGGCCTTGAGTCTCAGCCCCCAACCCCCCAGCTGCGATGCACACCTAAGGTTAGAAAGGAGGCTTGGAATGTCCAGCAGAGTAGAAGAGAAGACAGTCTGGGAAATGTCTAGATAGAGATCAGCAGCTCAGAAATGGGACATAAATAAAGCTAGAAATCAACCAATAACTATACTGCAGCTGTAGCTATCTAACCTGTAGGTTGTAACTTTCCCTCATTAAATCCAACCCAAAATATTCTTTGATCTGAGGTTTAGTGCTCCTCAGTCCCTCAGCCTGATGGTTTTCTTCCTTGAACAGAGAACTGCCTGTTTAATTGAAACATGAAACTCTTACCCCTCTCACTTTTAGCCTAATGTGTGCATGGCCCCCAAACCCCTAATAAAAATGCCTTGAAAATCAGGTTGGAGTGGTGCCTGTTAGCCTCGGGAGGGAGGGGCTGATAATGTGTCTCTCACGGTCAAAACCGTGTGTGTGTGTGTGTGTGTGTGTGTGTGTGTGTGTGTGTGTGTGTGTGTGAGAGAGAGAGAGAGAGAGTGTGTATTTCACAGTGCATTCTCTCCCTTTGTCTGTCAGACCCCAGGCGGTCGGGAAAAGTCCCTAAGTAAAGGGACTCTCAGTCCAGCTCTATTCTCAGGTCACAACAGATTTTAATTAACCAAAGGGGTGGTGTCAAAGCCTCCCATGTCTTTGTTTTCCAGAGAATAATACCTCCTAGAGAGCCACCTCATTCTTGTTAATTCAGCATATCCGGGAGGGTGTTGTTCATTTGCTGGTTTTTGAGCTGGGGTCTCACTCTGTCCTTCTGTTTCTCTGTCACCCGAGCTAGCCTGCAGGGGCATCCTCATAGCTCACTGCAGCCTAAGAGCTCAAGGGATTCTTCTGCCTCAGCCTCCAAGTATCTGAGACTATAAGCATGCACCACTACACCTGGCTAATTTTTCTATTTTTCGTAGAGACGGGGTCTTGCTCAGGTTGGTCTTGAACTCCTAGCTCAACCAATCCTCCTCCACTTGGCCTCCCAAAGTGCCATGATCATAGGCATGAGCCACTGCTCCTGGCCCTACCCATGAACTTATTTACTCTGACCTACCAACTACCTGTCTGTTCTCCATGTTTTTTGCTTTTACAAACAATTGCTTAATAAACCTCCCTGAACATAAAGCATGGTGAACTTTCACAAATATATCCTCAAGGAAGTTTTAGCAGTGGGATTACTGGTTTGGAGGGCAAACCCATTTTTTATTTTGATAGCTCTTTCCAAATTTTCTCCCAGAGTAATATCAAATGGTATCTGGAGTTTGCTTTAAATACTCTCACCTCCCCCACAAAAGCCTGCATGAGATGAGAGAAGAACCCAGAATGGCAGCATGCTGACAATTATTGAAACTGGGCAACCAGCACCCTGGAGTTCTTTTTACTAAATCTCTCTACTTTTGTGTATATTTGAAACTTTCTGCAATTAAAAAAAAAAAAGCCTCCTTGAAAAGTTCTACACATTTTCAGCCAGGCAAGATAGAAAAACTAGTTGCCTGGTGTTGTGGCAGGTGCCTGTAGTCCCAGCTACTCAGGAGGCTGAGGCAAGAGGATTGCTTGAGCCCAGGAGTTTGAGGTTGTTGTAAGCAATGGCGCCACAGCACTCTACCCAGGGCAACAGAGTAAGACTGAAAAAAAAAAAAAGGGTGGTGTCTGTGGGTCAGTGTTTGGAGTGCCAGCCCCATATGCTGAGGGTGGTGGGTTCGAGCCCAGCCCCTGCCAAACTGCAACAAAAAAAGCCGGGTGGTATAGTGGGCACCTGTGGTTCCAGCTACTCGGGAGGCTGAGGCAAGAGAATCTCCTAAGCCTAGGAGTTGGAGGTTGCTGTGAGCTTACTGAGGGCAACAAAGTGAGACTCTGTCTCTACAGAAAAATAAATAAATAAAATAAAATGATCTACAAATTTTCACTAACCATGAATGAGAGAATAACGTTCCCATTCCTCATCCCCCAATACTTCTACCAGTACTGGTATTATCAAAATTTGTTATTATTTTCCACTTTTTGTCTTTCCCAATAGTTGAAAAAGACCTCTCTTAACACATCATTAATTATGAGTGAAACTGAACACCTGCCAGCATTTGAATGTGTCCCCAAAGGTCATGTGTTGGAAATGTAATTCCCCATGCAGCCATGTTGGGAGGTGGAACCTTTAAGAGGTGATTAGGTCATGAGGGCTCTGCCCTAATGAAAGAGATTATGCTCTTATCTCAGGAGTAGGTCTCTGAATAAAGGAAGGGTTTGGCCCCCTTCTTGTCCCTTCCCTTCCCTTTCTTTCTTGTGTACTCTTTTTTGCCTTTCAGCCTAAGCTATGGGATGACACAGTGCAAAGGTCCTTGACAGATCTGGACCCCTCAACCTTGGACTGCCCAGCCTCCAGAACTGCAAGAAATATATCTCCATTCTTTGGAAACTACGCAGTCTCAGGTATTTCTGTGTGAACAACACAAAACAAATGAAGACAACATCCTTCTCTGTATGTGTTCTCCTCTTCCTCTTTCCTTCCTTGTTTCCTATGAACTGGCTGTTCCCCTACCCTTGGCTTATTTTTCTCTGGGGTCCTGTCTTTACAGAGTTACATGAGCTTTTCATAAACTTGGGAATGAGGGTTTGCTACAGATGGTGTGAATGTGTTTTCCCAATTGCTCTTTTGTTTTCCAACTTTGTTTTATGGGTCTTTTCCGAACAGGTATTTATCCCTCCTTTTCTGTGTGCGGGCCTCAAGTAGTTTAAAGAAGGGGCTCACTTTGGTTACAATGTGAAGGGGACAGAGCCACCCGGAGCCTAGGAGAGAGATAGGGGATGAGGACAGGACATTGTGGCCAAAAGAGATGTGGGGAAGGCAGCAGGATGAGGCTGCATTTTCTGGGCAAAACAGGTGAGCAGGTGCCACTGGGTAGGATGTAGAAGCCAGAAGGAAAACAGCCCTTCACGGCACTCAAAGCATGTATGAATATCATCGCATGCTGTCACACCTGCTTGTGTAACTGTCTCCTCCTCTAGACATGGGATGGGCCTCTTCTTTCTCTTTGTCTGTGGCCAGAAATGGACCAAACAGTTCCCAGTAACTGTAGAAATGAATAAGTTAACGAATGACTTGAACACAAGATGCCTCTGCCCAGGTGGAGATGGTGTCAGGAGATACAAGGTGGGTCAGTGTGAAGGCACTTTCTCCTCCCTAATCCCGCCCCCAGTAGTAGATGGAGGCTGCCACACGTCGGCACAGCCACCCCCCTTCCCCGCCAGAAGCCTGCAGCCCTTGGCTGCCGGGGAGGCGCGGGAGTCGGAATCCGGGCGAGAACGTGGGGAATTTTGTGGAAAGGCCGCTGGCCCTGACCGACCCTGAGGCCCAGGGCAAGACCTCCAGGGCAAGTTTGGGACGGAGGGAAGTCACATTCCTGGGGTGTGACTTCAAGGCCACCACTCAGAGACAAAAGGTTGGAAACATTGCCCAGACAGATGCCTAAGCAGGGAGCAGCGGAAGGGAAGGAACCGGACACCGTGGGGGTCCCACCACCCAAGCCCGTCTCTTCTCATCTCGATGCTTAGTGGCCGCCAAGGACAAGACCCAGTGCTTCCCACGGGGACTCCACGTGCTGACGCCCGTTAAACATAGACACGCTCAGGTCACCAGAGGCTCAACTCTGTGACTGGAGCGCCCTCTGCTGGCCGCCGGGGTCGCGCCGATGCGGCAGTCCCGGGAGGAGCCCGGCGGAGGCGGGACGCAGGAACCAGCAGACGCATCCTCCTACGCTCTGCAAACCTGCCTCCTGTCCTCCAGGCCTGGCCTCCCTATCTAAGCCCGCGACCCTCATAGATCAGCACAGGTGGGCCATGTGTCCCTCTCTTCCTCCAGGCCCAGCAGAGCTGGCCTGCGCGTGACGTCATGGCCCCCGCCCTCAGTTCTTCCCACCTGGCCGCCAACCCCTTCATGTCCGTCTATTAATCTGAGGGTCCCAAAGCCCCCTTTCCCACCCAGCCCGAGTCTGAGCGTCCGAGCAGAGCCAGCTACACCACGTGGGGACCACCCCTTCCTGCGGCGCACTCCTTAGGGATAGCGGCTGCTATTGAAGGGTTTCACACAGGATCACGAACGAACGCTGGAAGAGTCTATGCACGCTCGTGTGCGGAACTGTCCACGCGCGTCCTGCATATTGGTGCGCACAGTGACTGCGTCCACCTCCTCGGAGGCTCACCTCGGCGAGCGGGGTGGGCTCCCTCTCACCCGGGCTGCGGCCAAGCCGAGAGAACGAAACCGGCGTCCCTCGCCCCCAGAGGGCAGCACTGAGCCGCTCCGCGGGGTCGGGGTAACGCCGGAGCTCGCCTGGCAAGGTGAGAACCGGCGGGGGCGGGGGGTGGGGGGGAACTCTGTAAAGAAAAGCAAGGTATATGGATAGCACACTCTCCGGTTGCAGGACACAACTTGGACTTTACCTTACAAATGCAAACAATGTAACCTAATTATATGTAGCCTCATATTAATATCAAATTTTAAAAAAAGAAAAAGAAAAGGACCCCAAATCCAGGCTACCGGTTACACTGTGGGCCAGAGGTGGAAGGCACATCTAAAATTGGGCGGTGGAGTCACAGGTGTTTGTTGCATCTTAATTCTTTTTTTTTTTTGAGACAGAGCCTCAAGCTGTCACCCTGGATAGAGTGCGATGACATCACAGCTCACAGCAACCTCCAACTCCTGGGCTCAAGCGAGTCTCCTGCCTCCGCCTCCCAAGTAGCTGGGACTACAGGCGCCCGCCACAACGCCTGGCCATTTTTTGGTTGCAGCTTCATTGTTGTTTGGGGGGCCCGGGCTGGATTCGAACCCGCCAGCTCAGGTGTACGCGGCTGGCGCCCTAGCCCGTTGAGCCACAGGCGCCGAGCAACATCTTAATTTTTAATTCTTAAATCCCACACATATGTTGTAAATATTACAGAGTGTCCCAAATGTCGCCCTCTTTTTACATAGGAAAAATTAATAAACTCATATTGTTGACTCCGCGCCTATAGCTTAGCAGGTAGGGCGCCAGCCACATACACCAGAGCTGGCGGGTTTGAATCCAGCCCTGGCCTGCCAAACAACAACTACAACCAAAAACTAGCCAGGCCTTGTGGCGGGAACCTGTAGTCCCAGCTACTTGGGATGCTGAGGCAAGACAATCGCTTAAGCCTAAGAGTTTGTGGTTGCTGTGAGCTGTGACCCCACAGCACTCTACCCAGAGCAACAGCTTAAGACTCCATCTCAAAAATAAATAAATAAACTCATATTTTATATTATATTTTATTTTATATTTTCTATATTTATGTGTCAACATGTAGAGAAATATTTTGTAAGATTTTGTAATTAATATTTTGTAAAGAAAAGTACATTTAGCTACAATTTCCCATTTTCCCTCTGGGATGCTCTGTGTTTTGAATCCATTCAGTATTACTTTTTTAAAAATAGAGAATGGCCTCTGAGCTCTCTCTGGAATGTAGGAAGACCACTGTCCCTCTGCAAAACTCTCCTAGGACAGCTCTCTAGATCTCCCCCAGAACTCCCCAGAATGGGGGCAGGGTACTCTGAGTTCCCCAGTGGTTAACCATGGCTTTGGGGAGGGGGAAAGCCAGATGCAGGATTTCCTACTGCTCTGGGTCCCGGGTCAACACTCATGTGGGAGAAGCCAGACATTGACATGCAGCTTACACACATTCACACTCAGACTCACGCTCACACAAGGCATGTGCTTACCAACACATACACAGACTCATACACACTATCATGGACACACACTTCACATGCACAGGCACACTCTCAGACTCACACACGGGCACACCCTCTCAGCCTGACACAAACCCCTACACAACACACACAATCACGGTCACACTTAACCCACGGCTCACACACAAATTCACACAGAATTATAGACCTACCCACACATTCATACTCACACTACACACGGTCGTAGATGCACACACAGTCACGTACACATTCACACTCATACCCACTTATGCACAACTCACACACATATTCACCATACAGATATACAGTCACACTCACAGACTTCCACATACTCAGACTCCCCCTCCTAAACTCACACACACGTTTGCACAGACTGGCACAGCCTCACGCTCACGCCCACTCACACAGGCTCACACACTCACACTGTCACATATTCATGGCTTGTGGACACTTCCACATTCACATGGCCTCTGTGTGTTCAGACCTCACACACTCATTCATACATTCCCACAAAGCTGCCATTGTTGCTCTAGCCCATTAACTTTGCATCCTCATGGGGAATGAGAAGGCGCTGACACCCTCCCCGATCCCAAAAGGTATTTCTGGAATCTTCCCCAGGCAAGCCCAATCCCAAGGCAGAAGGACGTTCCTCCTCAGACTGGAGGAAGCAGAATAGTGGCCAGGACTGTGCCACAGCCCTTTGCAGATCAGCAGCGGTCAGAGGAACTCCCCAAAATTCCTGCACCCACTCTTTAGTTTATCTTCTCACCTCCTGACCTGTGTCAGGAGGGCTAGGCCCGGGAACATGACAGGGGACACACCGTGGACCTCGATCTGAGCAGGGTGGGCTTTGGGGGGATTCACGAGAGTCCTTGACACAACCCAAAAGGCAGGACAGTTGAGGAAGGAGTCTGAGCAGGGTCCAATTCAGCAGGAGTCCTGGGGAGGGTCTGGCCCAGGCAGGGTCGCTGGCGTGTGCAAAGGCCACAGGGCACACTGGGCCTGGCACCTTCAGGGAAGGCTGAGATGTCCCTGGTGCAAGGAGTTGGTGGGGAGGCAGAGATGGGAGCTGAGCTGGAGAGCTCCCTTTGTGCCTCACTGGAGAGTGTGGCCTTGCTCCTAAAGGCCACCAGGAATCCTGATCAACTGCAGGGGACAGGAGAGGACAAAGCCACTCTGCAGAGGTCCGTTGTTTGTGTCTACCCCAAGAGCACAGTTGGCCTAGAAACTCAACTGCTGGTTCAGGGAAAGCCCCCACAGCTGCAGTCGTGTTCTTCCCTAACTCATCAGAACGGAGGGCCCCTGTAAGTGACAATGGTCTGTCTATGCAAAGAGCCAGAAACACACAGCACTGAGAATCTGGGGATCTTCAGGGAAAGTTGCCAGCTTCTCCCAAACAGCCCATCCCGGCTGAAACCCCCTGGCTCTAGCCCAGCAAAGGGTATGGGGTGTGCAGGGGCTGATGAGGTTGGCAGGGCAAAGCTGGGGACAGCTGGGGGCAGGGGCTGATCTTGGTTCCACAGCTGGGGCCCACTCCTGGTTGAGGGAGGGTGGGGCTACTCGAACCCACACCTTGCAGCTGCTGCCGCGCCCTTAAAGCAGGTCTCAGCCTGTTCTCACCTGTTCCCACGATTTCCCAGGCTGCCCCGGGCCCGGCTCTCAGCTCCAGTTCCCAGAATCCTTCAGAGTTCAGTATCCAACCCAGGGACCCCAGTCTGAACATTCAGAAGCCCACCTCCACCAGGACAACTGGCTTCCCTGCCAACACAGGTACATGCACGTGTACACACATGCACACAGACGTACACATACACACAACACACACGGAACCATCCTCAACCTCAGGACCCCAGGACACAGAGCAGGGCTTCCAGGAGGTGGGGGCACTTCCATCCCAGGACACGGTGCACCAGGCCTTGGACAGGGAAGAAGGGAAGGCAGCCAAAGTCCCTAGAGTCTTGGAGTTAGGGTCACCCCAGATACGAGCCCTAGGGCTCAGCCAAAGGAGGGCTGGGCAGGGGGTGCTGCCCCTAGAGGAAAGAGCTGAGGAGTCCCTGGCCCGGACTGGGACATCCCAGCTAGACTTGCCCACCACTGCTCAGCAATGGGCTGGGTGGGCCAGGGGCCGTGCCCGTCTGCTCCCTGCTCATGGTGGAGCTTGCCCAGCATCTCAGCTTGTCCCTCAGCCTCTGCCCCCACAGCCCTGCTGTGCTCATTCCTGACCTCCCTGTAGGACAGAATTCCCACACCCACCTTGGGCCCAGGGCCAGGATCTGGTGGTTCACCAAGGCCTGGGACGTGATTTCTGCAGTCCAAGCCACCCTGGGCTTGCCCAAGGCCTGCAACAGAGTTTCCAGGAAAGAGTCCAGCCCTGCCTGTTTCAAGCAAATGACAGATAGAACCCACCCAGGCCCCATAAGCTATGCTTATATCTGCTGAGGCCTCAGAACTGGGTGACAGGGAGACAAGGGGGCTCCCCCATGGCTCGTCATTGGTGGAATTGAAATGCTGGCTCTACTAGCAGTCCTCAAAGAGGAGGGTAAATAGTGGGCAGAGTCCCCAAATCCCGAACTTGAGGTTTCCTGTCCCCAGCCCCAGCCAGGGGGGCTTGGCCCACAGAGGATGATGGGAAGCTGCAGAGCTAACTTGAGGGGTGTCCCACAATAGGGAAAGGATGGGGTCCCAGCACAGTCCATGTCAGGTCCCAAATCATGTCCAAGATTACCAAGAACCCAGGAACACTGGCAGGGTAAGAGGGTTCCTGTCTCCGTTCTATAGGAGAGGAAACTGAGGCCCAAGAGAGGAATTGGATTGTGGGAAGAATTTCACCAAAAGTAAATAGTAAGGACTTTAACCAAACCCCACACAGATCCCTCCTGGCCCCAGGTGCCCAGCTGGGGTGTGGGCAAAACAGGGCCAAGGTGTCAAGGTGCTGGCAGCAGCCGCAGAACTGGATCCCCTATGGCACAGGCCCCACACAGAGCCTCTGTGCAGGCCCCCGCCTGGTCTCCAGAGCTTCAAGCTGATCAGAATGAAGGCCTCCTTGAGAGACGCAGGACAACAAACAGAAACACACACCCCTTGCTGCTTTCTGGCCACTCTGGGGCCCTCACTACCACCCCAGCTCTCAGAACACCTTCGTCCTGACACCAGCATTGACTGAGCTATGAACAAGGCCAAGTCCCTAAACTACAGACTTCCCAGGCCCAGCCACCAGCTCTCCAGCTGCAGAGGCAGAGGACGGGGTGAGAAGTGGGCACCCCACTTGCCCTGGCCACTGTGGGATACAAGACTTTAGCAGGCTGCACCCCCCAAGTCTTGCTCCCCAGCCAGCAAGGACATGCAAGGCAAGCAGTTCCCACACCCCATTCCAGGCAGCTGTCAGAAACTTCCTTACAAAGCCAGTGGAACTCTAGTTGGCTCGGGGGCTGGCGGGCAGGTGGGGGCCTGGGCGGGGCACAGCACACCTGGCTTGGCCAAGTCCAGACACACCCTGCTAGTGAGGAATGTGGCCACCGCCTGGACTGGCCCTGGGAAAGTGCCGCACCCAGCTCCTGCCCGGCCCTGACTCAGCCTGGGTGGGCAGTGAGGCCGCAGACTCAGCAGAACCAAGTCTCTCCCACCCCACCCTCCTCACAGGCCTGCCCAGGACGGAACCAGGAGACCGGGCCTGAGAGCCCGGCTATGAGTGGGGATAGCACCCACCAGGCCACAGGACTTGGGGGAGCAGCAGGGACTATTGGGCCCACCCTTCCCAGCACAGGGTCTGCCCCCAGCACAATACTCCCAGCTGTACTCTAACCACAGTGGGCCTCCCAGTAAGGCCTGAGCCACCTAGCACGACTCATCACTTGGCTAACAGAGGCTCAGTTTCCTCATCTGTAAGAGGGGGATAGTGGTGGTTCCTGCCCACAGTACAAGCCAAAGTGGTGGACGGGCAGGCCTATGAGAAGCTACTGCCTAGCTGGGACACATTTGATGAGCAGTGGCAAATTAACTCTGACCAGGCCTGGTAACAGAGGGGAAGGTCCTCTGGCTCTGGGGAGATAATCTCCACCTCAGGTAGGAGAAGCAAAAAGCCCCCCTGATCTCTCCTCTCCCCCAAGAAGCAGAAGCATTTGTCAAGCCCCACAAGGCCCAGTGAGCCTGCCTTGAGGCACAGCGATCCCTTCATCCTCTGTTTCTGTCACCCAATAGAGACACCAAAACCTCCCCAAGACAGGGGCTATGCCTCCCCCTCAGGTCAGGTGCTCCCTGAAGGCTGGGCTGGTTCCCTCAGACAGGGACAGAGACCCCCATCTGCCTTGCTCCATCTCCCCACAGTCCCACACCCTGCACTATGAAGGCCACAGGCCAGTGATAGCCAGAAAAACTGCCCTGCCCTTCCTGGTGTCACCCCTCCCCAGACCCTGATACCCCCACTTGCCTACCCATCTGGCCCCCACACGTAGTGCTGCTGGGCCCTCTGGTGCCCACTCTTATAGACCCTGATGATCAGGAAAAGGAGCCCTCTGGGATCACGGCCAGGACAGGCTGAATCTCCAAGCTCCCCACCGTCACCACCCCCGCCTGTAAAGGAAGGGCCACAGGCACTGAGCCCTTCCAGAAGCCCCCCTGGCCAGGGAGGACTTTCTCTCTCTGCACTGCTCTGCTCTGACGTGGTTCAAGAGCAGCCACTTTCTTCTCCATCCAGGCCCTGCAAGGTCTTAAGGGCCTGGGTTGGGAACCCGGCGGTCAAAGGTGCTGACAGGACAGTGCTGGCTGCCAGTGCCTGGAAGCTCCAGGGGGCTGACATGGAGGGCAAGAGTCTCCAGGCCCATAGGGCCCTGCAGCCCCTGCCCATCTCACCCGCCCCAGCCAGGCTTCTCCCACCCGCCAGGGCATGCAGGCCTAGATTGGGGTGCGGCATTGGCAGGACAAACAGTCTCCAGTGTTGGGTGTTGTGCCTCGGTTACCAAGGAGGGAAGGTTTGAGGCCTGGCTCCCTGCCATGTTTGGGCCCCAGGCTGAAGGCGTGGGTGGGGAGGAGAGGCGGGAGGATTTGGGGTGTGGAGACGCTCTTCCCACTCCCAGGGCCCGAGGGCAGACAGGCTGGCTGGGACTTGCAGCTCCCAGGGCCGATTCTGACCTGCCCTACCTTTCTGCTGGCTCTGGGAAATGCAGCCAGGTCAGAGGAGCACATGGGGGCAGGGCAGGCTCCCTGCTGCTCACCTGGGGGCTTAGGGGGCTGGGGGCCCAGCAAGGCAGGTGCTGTGGTGAATTTCCTGACCTTCAGGACCAACTTCACACCACAGCCTGTTCCAGACCACCCAGGAGAAGGTCCTAGGACCCCCAGGTCTGGGCCCATGGCTTTGGACATGACAATGAGCCATCCTGGGCCTCTGTTTCCCCATCTGTAAAGTGTCAGGAGCTGGCCTACATTGTATCTGTCCTGAACTGAGCAGGTTTATGCTGAGGGGTGGAGGAGTTGGGCTCTGAGCACAGAACCGTGACCTGGCCTTGGAGCCGCATCTGGAAGGGTTCAGGATCCACCTGTATGGCCCTGCTGCCATGCCTGGGGCTGGCATTCAGGCAGTGCCACTGAGGCATGAGTGCAGGAGCCCAGGGCTGTGGTCAAGAATGGCCAGCGGTCATCAAGCCACACGCAATAAAGATGGTTCCAGTCCATGAACCCCTGTATCACTCTCCTCTGGAGAAACCCCCAACTGCCCCCTTCTATCTTCGCCCGATTCAGCAGGAAGCAGTTAGATCGAGTCTTCACCCCTTTTCTCTAACAGCAGTTGGAGTTTCTACTCAGAGAGGGAGAACTGATGCAGGACAATTGGCGCCTTAGCCAGCTCAGCGGGGCTGGCGGACCTTCTGCCTCCTCCTTGGCAGTGTCAGTGGTGTGGCAGCCAGCTGAAGAGCCAGCGGGCTGGATGACAGGCAAGGAGGGGGACCTCCAACCTCCACCAGAGGCTCCAATTGCCAAA